>JAOYMU010000001.1:126432750-126446806 GCA_025802295.1 Psammodynastes pulverulentus | reverse complement strand
CTTCCGGGTTTTTTTAGCGCGCGACGGGGGGTGTGGCTCTCTGACTCTCACAGTTTAAAATTTTGGCTCTTTGTGTCAAACTTGTTCGCCACCCCTGCTATATAGCAATAGCACTTAGACTTATATACTGCTTCACAGTGCTTTACATCTCTCTCTAAGTGGTTCAGTCAGCATATCGCCCCCAACAATCTAGGTCCTCATTTTACTGACCTTGGATGATTAGAAGGCTGAGTCAACCTTGAGCTGGTGAGACTTGAACTGCCGAACTGCTGGCAGCTGACAGTCAGCAGAAGTAAACTGCAGTACTGCATTCTAAACACCGTACCACCAGGCCACAATATACCAATTCCTATAGCACTATTCTATTTTAATTTTTAAAAAGCTGTCTGGAAGAAGCTCTATTTAGGCCAATTTCCAAAAAGCCAATAAAGTTGAAGCAAGCCTACCTTCCTTAGAAAGTGGTTGTTCCCTAGGAGGATAATATATACGGAATTTGGGAGCAATATCTGAAAAGTAATCACAAAAAAGACAGTTACTATATTTTAAAAAATCCAAGTTGGGCTTATTTTGGATTTTCATTACAGATATTCCTCAGGTACAACCACTCATTCAGCAATTGTTCAGAGTTATCACAGAGCTGAATGATGGGGACTGGTCTGCAAAGTTAAAGCCATTACAACATTCCAGTGTCATGTAATTGTCATTTGCAACCTTCCCTGCCTGCTTCCCACAAGCAAAGACAGGAGGAGGTTGCAAATCACTGCTGCTACCATCTTTTTTTTTTTGCCTGCCCATTCACAGGATCCATGTACCTGCCCACTCTTCATAGAATCCACCCACATTTCTTACCCACAGTTAACTATTACATGAAAATCGGCATAATATGTGAAAAGCAGAGTGAAGGATTTCTTTTTCTCTGAGTTTCTGATGAATTTATAGATGAACTTAAGCGTATTTAATTTTCAGGGTACATTGGCTGGGATTCTGATTGGTCTTGCTCAGTTAAATTGCTCAGAGTTAAAGCTGAAGAGACTTTGTTATCGACATGGGTAAGCTTATTTAATTATCATCTTTATTTGAATAGTTAATCTCTACCAACAAAACAAAACAAATCAAAGCAGTTTAAGTCTCACATCTTTTCTTTTTCTTAATTTTCAAATATCAGTAGGTGTGTGTGTGTGTGTGCCTTTATTAATAATACTATTTATTATAGGTTGCTGGGTGTGGATAAGCTGTTTTCTTATGCCTTATCTGAATGGCTTAATGACATCAGAAAGAACCAACTACCAGGTATTCTTGGAGGTGTTGGGCCAATTCATTCATTAATTCAACTAGGTAAGGCTGTGAAATGTTCTTGACATTTTTTCAAAATTATTATTTGTATTATTAAGAGCATTTCAGTTTAAATATATATGTGAATGTGTTTTCCATATCTGCTTAAAGAAAAAACACTTGGCCATGTTGGCTATTTGTAATATTCTTCTTTGATTCAGTTCAGGGCCTAAAAGATTTGGTATGGTTACCAATAGAGCAATACCGAAAAGATGGCCGTATTGTGAGGGGCTTCCAAAGAGGAGCAGCTTCTTTTGGTACATCTACTGCAATGGCAGCATTAGAACTGACAAACAGAATGGTTCAGACCATACAGGTATATTTTCCATTTATGCTTGCTGACAATTGAACACTATTTTTGGTTAATTTTGAAGCACATAAAATATTAGAAGATACATGAACATACAGGTCTTCAGCTGAACAAACTTAGTGTCTGTCACCTACTTAATTTGGATAAGGGATGAAGAATAACTTCAAGGGTTTGGAACAATGTACGAATGGTTTAGATTTTTGTTAGGTTGACTTTATTCAAAACTAGACAAATGCCCATTGATCTGATAGGCAACATGGAAAGTAGTAGAGAAAGGAGGAAACCTTAATGTTATCACTGCTACATGCGATGCATATTATAGTCTACATCAGCTCCATGTTGACAACAGGCTCTGAGAGTTATATTTATGTATGATTTTCTAAGCACTAGCAATGGTGTAATACAGCTGATTTGTTCCTCCTAGCATAGTTATTTTTAATGGTTTTAAAATTGTTTTAACCCTCTAGAAGCAGGCAATTTAAAGAAAACCAGTTAAATACATAAATAGAAATTTCCACATGGTATTTCATCCCTTTAAGACTTCATAACAGCTGTCTAGATTATGAATGTGTTTTGAATGACTGCCTTGTAATTGACATCCTTAATGAATAAGATTCAAATAGAATTCATTTCTGTGAAAATAATTGTTCCCTTTAAATTTCAATACCCAAATTTTGAACTTTTATAAATAACTTTTGTAAGCATAGCTTATAAATGGTCTATTATGTTATATTAAATGTTACATGATGTGTTACATTAAGATACATCTTAAGTCCTGAGACATTGACAGAGCATGTTAGGGATAAAACATAGTTATAATTCATAAACCATTGGTTTATTCTTTGTTCTATTAATGATATATCGTTAATTGAAATCTAGGCAGCCGCAGAAACAGCTTATGACATGGTTTCCCCTGGGCCTAGCTTAAATGAGACAAAGAAGATCAAACGACTTTCTCGTCGTCTAGCTTACCAGCCTGTGGATCTTCGTGAGGGTGTGGCAAAAGCATACAGTGTTGTAAAAGAGGTAAAGTGTAAATTAATTACTAAAAAATCTCTTCTTTGTTGGTAGATTGTATCGTTCTTGTTGTTTGCTATAATTTGGGATATATTTATATTCACCTTCTAAGCATTAAATTGAAAACAATATTAAAAATAATAAAAACATGGGAGGAATGGAAAAGAAAAGCTGAAATAAAACATTTTTATCCAGCATTTAGATAACTGATTAGCAGTATATGGATGGTAGTTGCTATGTTGTCCTTATCTAGTAAATATATAGTTGCTATATCAGATGAATAGTATATATACCAGAATAATACTTTAACCCCAGTAGTCAACCTTCAGTGGCAAAATGACGCTGGAAGCCACCCCAAACTACAAATTTACTCAAAAATGTCACTGTGATCAGAAAGGTTTCATAACAAATTTACCCTTACACCAAATTTGATTTGAAAATTCTAGTAACTTTAGTCAGCAAACTAGTGTTTAACTCCTTCATTCCCAAAAGGAGAGATGCCATCAATATGTATGCCAAAAAATGTGGATCTTGAGATCTTTCCGACCTGAGTTTACAACAGCTGACAAGAATATTCACATATCCATCAGTCATTAGTCATTAACTTCAGTCATTAGTTTCTGTTTATTTGTCTATTCTGTCCTTTTTTCATTTTTGTTAATAAAATTATATTTTTAATGAAATAACAATTAAAAAAAGAAAAATTCAAGGGAGACAGAAATTATAGTGTAAACAAAATTAAATATTTTTGAGCAAGAGATTTATAGAATTTTTAGTCTTCCCTACCCAGAAAATCATGGAGTAATAGGACCCTCCCTTCCAATAAATAAATAAATTATAAAATAATTCATATGTGCAAGAAACAATGTCATAGTTTTATTTGACATGTGTTGTCTTGGACAGTGTTATTTCCTTATATTTCCTTTCTAAAAAACACTCAAATGGTTTGTATACTGCGCATCAATTAAACAGCAGATTTTTTTTTAGCTCGAATCTTTTGGAAGGATACTTCTGTATCCCAATGTAGGTTGTGCCTATTGTAAGATCATCTTTTACTTCATAATCTGCATTGATGGATTAAATTCACACTCTGTTTTTTATCTCTGCAAAAGATTTTCTGCAAAAAATATATTCCATTTTTCATTTCTATTTGAATTCACTCCCTCTGAAAATAGTTTGTTAAATCTCGATTGCTCAAAAACAATCAACAGTAGTGTTGCAGCATGTTGATTCATTGTAGTATTGCCTCCGTATGGGAAGGCAGTGCCAGCTCTCAGGTGAAACCGAGAGGTTTTGTTGAACAAGATCCTTGGCCTAGAAAACTGCTGATCTAAATCTCTGAAATGGTTTTTGAAGAAGTGACTTTATTAGACAAGACTGTTCAATTCCACTTATGTTGTTTTGTATGTTTGTAACTTTCTCAGGGGATTACAGATACGGCACATACAATTTATGAAACTGCTACTCGTGAACATGAAAACAGAGGGGTAACTGGAGCAGTAGGAGGAGTTCTCCGCCAGATTCCGCCAACTGTAGTAAAACCGCTAATAGTTGCAACAGAAGCAACATCAAATGTTTTAGGAGGCATGAGGAATCAGATAAGGCCTGATGTACGTCAGGAGGAGTCTCAGAAGTGGCGTCTTGAAGAGGATTGATATGTTAAATATATTTGAAATGGAGAGATTGGGAATCTGGAAGAAACAATTTCCTCATGGTAATCTAAGATGGGGACATACCTTTTCCATATGCTCATCTCAGGAATTTAAAAAGCATATAAACATATTTGATGTCAAAAACTGGATTATTCATAGAGAAAAGCAAGTTTGGTATTTTAGTCATTGGCATAATGCATGTTCCCAGTACCTGCTGGTCAGTGCCAAACAAGGTCATCATGTGTTGCCAAATCCATTGTGGGTTGGTTTGTGACCAGGTATCATATTTTCCTCAATGTTTTGTGTTGGAATCTTCATTTTTTTCTTTTGAAACAACATCCCATAAGCTACTCTGAGTGTACATGTAAGTTTTAAAAGATTCCCAAGCTTAGGGCTATATCAGTTCTCTTCTGTAACAGGGTATAGAATTTGACACGAGAGGGGTCATTTCAGGATATTAAAAATTAATTGAATTTTCAAATATTTTCTGATTATTACTTTGCCTTTCATGCAGCACTTAAAAAAAGAGGACAATCTGTCTTGATACCTAATCAAAACATCATTTTCATATAATTGTGAACATTAATTGTGTTGACTACATACTGAATTCCTCCTTTTGTGGAGATCTGAGCAATCTGAACGTTGCAGACATGTTCTGTTGTTTTGCACTTTAAAGAATTTAGCCTGTACATTGCTTTTTTTAAATAGTTAATAAAATGAACTTTGTGGTTTATCGTAATATGAGTTCAGCATTTATGCAAGTTATTATCTATAAGACAAAATACTACGTGGTTGTCAATAACAATAAAATGGATTATGGTGCTTAAAAATATTCAGGTTTGCGGTGTAGCAACAAAGATTGCAAGATATGTGCACTCGCACAAATACACAAATAGCAACTATAAAGGAAAAGTGGTTTCTTGAAATAAAAGTGCTGGTAATTGTATAAGTTAGTATGGATTTTTGTTTCAGTTTAAAAACCTTTGCGTGTTGCATGTTTACCCTATATTTTCCTTCAGTTTTCTCTATAAGAATATTAATTTCATCTGATTTTAAAATATACTGCTTCTTTCCCAATGGTTTTGTCTTCAAATGCTACTTTTTCTAAGTCCAACCCAATAAGGCAGCCAATCCTGTGCAGAGTTCAGTAATAGATATATATGCAGAAAAGATACTGCTATAGATTCCTGATACCAAAAACAAAAAATAGAAAAACCACCCAAATCTTTGCATTGATAAAAAATATAATTCAGCTATCTCTTCTCAACAAAATTTCCACTATTTATTAATGTATTTGGAAAATGAATGAGCTGCTGTTCAAACAAGCTATTTGTAAGTTTAATACACTTTTAAAAGCCTACTAGTTGGAGGTAGGCAAACAGTATGTTTTTATGCATATGCTATAGACAGAAATTGTCAGTATCTTGCAATTCTGGTGGATTTAGATGCTAATAGAATAAAGAATGCTATGAAATCCTGGTGCATGAGTAAATTTAGCAAAACGGTAATATAAAAGTCAAGTGTGTGTTAATTGGAAAATTGCATACTAACCTGCTATCCTCTTCATCCAATATTTATGCTTATGACATTAGTCATAATAACTAATCCTAAGACATTTGGCACCTGCCCATAGATGAATTCTTATCACTTCAAAATATTGCCAGGTTGTGATCATCTAAGTTGGATGCTAAAAGTCCTTTATAAAATAATTTAATATCAATTAATAATTCTCTTTCCATAGTGATTGTAAGATCAACAAGAGCACCAAAGTATAAAGCAGTAAGTTTTATTGATTTAGGATATAAACAGTATATTTACACTAAGTGCATTATAGACAGCTTTTACTATTGATAGTAATTTAGCTAGGTGGCCATGATCTATTGCAACTTAAGATGATGTGTAAAGAAACATGAGCTCATAAACTTTCAAGGAGTGTTTCTAATAAGGACTAACGTTATCATAGGAATAAATCAAAATGATTATTTTTTTAAAAAAGCATTTTTCTTGGTAAATTTCCAAAACCACGTTGTAACTACCAATTATTACTTTGTAATAAAAATAATGATGTCCTATTTGTTAATTGCCCTTTAAGAATTTTATCCAAGTCCTACTTAGGACTAAATCACATTACATTTGCTGAATGAGTGAGATGAACCAGGTCACGATAATTCTGACTTCCTGATGTTGCATTTTGGGGGACCTGGAGGCGTCTGCTTATAGTCAAGCAAACAGTTATGTTCTTCTGATTGCTCAGCACTGGCTGAAATTTAAATGTAGGACAAGTAGACATGCTTTTGTCCCCATCAGCTTCTATGTATTAGCACTTTCTTTGCCAATTTTTATTGGTTAAACAAGCAAACAAAACAATCCAACATTTACTTTTAAAATATATATGCTATATAGGTAGCTAACATGTCTCACTCTTGTGCAGTGGTCAAATCTCTAAAAGTGACAATACAAATAAGGTCATGGTATGCTTTTGATTGCTTTACTCACTCTGAGTCGTTCATGATTGTCGTAGATTATTTCATTAAATTTATTATAGCCGCACACTTGAATAGACTCTGGTGGTTTACAAACATGTAACACTGATTAAAATAATCAAAACACAGACAAAAAAGCCTGGATTAAAAACACCCATTGAAACATATGACAGCCCATTTCCACAAACCCATTGATTGTAGACCTGGGACTAAAGCCTGATTTTAACTCTTGTAAGAGACACTGTTCCTTTAAAAAATATTAACATCAAATCTCTTGATGTAGATTAGGAGTATCCAACCTTGGCAACTGTAAGACCTATGGACTTCAATTCCCAGAATTCCCCAGCCAGCATAGAGTTGAAGTCCACAATCTTATACTTACCAAGGTTGGGCACCCCAAATGTAGATGATAATGGGAGTATTTGTTGTACAGGGGCAAAATTATGAGAACATTTTAAAATCACTCTTCATATTTAAAATATGAAGTTTATGTGAATAAACTGCCTGTATAAGTCTTACTTGATTCTAAAAAAAGCTGCTAACAACTCCTGATCTCTGATTTTGAAACAATATAGCTCTAGTCCAGGGGTGTCAAACCCCGGATGCGTCACATGCTGGCCCCACCCCCGCCCAGTTTAGCAAAGGGCAGAAAGTCCCAATACCGTTTGACACTCCCTGCTCTAGTTTGTAGGAATTGAACAATTTGTTTTCCTCTCAAAGTGTTACTTGATGTTTAGCTTTAAAGCAGGTGGGGTCAGTAGCATACAATTAGCAAATGAATAGACTTGTCTGTGGAAAGTAATTCAAAGTATAGGGGTTTCATGTACGTATTTATCTAAAGAAAGCACTTAGAAAACAAGTAAATCCCCTACAAACATGAAGCTTCACATCCATAGAATAGCCATGGGTCATAATTGATAAGGCATTTATATTTTGTCCTTTGCTGAAGAACCATGCTTAGTTTGTATTAACGTCACTTTTTTCAACATTGTTTAGTGATCTAAACCATAAAAAGAATTCTTGGAATTTTGTATCTCATATCAGCTGCAGATGTAAAGAAAGAAACTGGGTCTATTTCAGATGAAGCATTTAGTCAACCTGTAAATGTGATAACTATTTTTATTTGTATCATACATGTAAAATAATAGTAACAGTTAATTAAGCCTAAATGTATATTAAAAAAATAGCACCATAGCAATAGAATATAGTTTTCAACACTAAAAACAGGTAGGTGTTTGCATTCTTGGATTATTTATTATTTCACCTCATCTACCACCAGCCTAATAGAATTTATGCTTTTGAGAGCAAATTTGATGTGCTGAAAAAGCTGAATTGTGTTTACATTTTGAAATCAAGTTAGCTCATTACTACTAATAATGATTCACTTCTTCTGGATTTCTGATACAAAAAAAGCATTGCTCAAGAAGATGCACTGTTTACATACATGTGTATTTTTACTTATATTTGTTGACTACTTTTTGTGGCATCATTTGTATATATAGTTTATTAATGCAAAGCAACTGTATAATCATATGAAAAGCAGAAGCTTCTCTGGAAATAGAAAATAGTTGTACTCTATTTTTCCGTATACTTCTAAATTACTGTACTGTCTCCCTCCCCCAAGCTACATTTGAGCATAGCTCATTTATCACTAGTTTTGATGCATATTCAATAACAGAGACTTTATATTAACAAGGTATTCTGTCCATAACTTTTTCAACTGGTGTCATTATTGAAATAAACCTAAACTGTTTCACGTGAATGTTCTTGTTGTATGAGTATATTAGCACTTGGTTTACTTCTTTTGTTATCTTTCTGGACAGAAATAAAACTAAGACTGCTGCATTCCACAGAACATAGCATGGCCCATTTCATTTGCAAAATAAAACACATTAAATTGGAATCTAAAGGACAGTGCACCTAAAGGCAAGAATATCTACAATACAGCATTGAATAACGAAATGGGAGAAGGATTAGTAAATAAGCCAATATAGGCCAAATACTATTGTCATCTGATGCTGACTTAAACATTGCTTACAAACAATATTTACTGTCAGCAGTCAATGAAAAATCAAAAGATATGTATATATGAAGTATTAGTAAAATATTATTGAAAAACCCATCAGTGTAACCCTTCTTGGGGGAACTAAGATAGCTATGTCTCAGTCTGGTCCTTCAGCTCTTCCAACATCACCACTGTAACTTAGTGCATCGATCTTGCTGCTGGTCTTCTCATCCTTTCCATGTTTCTCAGCAATAGAATTTTCTGAGAGTTAGGTTTTCATATACCGTGCCCAAAACAGAATAGTTTGAGCCTGGTCATTTGTGCCTTGAATGAGAATCCTGGCTTGATTGGTCAATAATCTACAGTATTTGCTTTCTTGGCCCATGAAATAATGCATTTGTATGTGAGGCAGAAATGACTGCCTGTCCTTTCATATTTGAATAGATAATGCTAGAGTTTTATTTTTATTTTTTATATTGATCTATGTGCATAAATGAACTTCCAGTGCTCCACCCAAAATCTTTCCTATTAGATTAGTTTCAGTGTGAGGTATAGCAAATGAAACTGATGAAGGTATTTCATCAAAATTAAAAGTCTTTTTTTAAAACAAAGTCCAAATGAACTCAACTGCAACAAAATAGAAAAACAGTCGTTTCACACATTTAATTGATAAGCCCAGTTTTAATAGGAGTTAGTATTGTAGCAACAATTACTTTCAACAATTTATGTTAATCCTTCAAAATAAGAAATATTAATAGTTTTATCAGATTTATATCCTGCTATCACAAAAGAATTATCTCTGACTCATAATAATGAAACACAATAATAGATTTTTAAAAAAAAAATCATAACAATGCATGGTGTCCCGCTTCCAAAACCCTCTGAAACTTACTGCTTGCAAACGTCTTTGGGAAGGTACGTTATGCTGGATACAAAGGAGGGCCAGCTTCATCACAAAAAATTCTTCCAGGCTTCATCCCTCCACCATTGTCTTGCAAATGAGGGACAACTGGCTGCCATGGAAATGATTGATTCAATTCTATTGGGGAGGTGAAATCCTGCAGGTAACACAGCATCAAGTAGTGAAGAACTTTATAAAAGACTGTCTAGTGACCAGTACTGTAAAGTGCATCTAGAATTTAATAGGAAGGGCCTGCAAAAGACATGTAATATATGCCCACTGGTAAGCACCCGTGAGAACCCAGGCCACTGCATTTTGCATCAGCTGAAGTTTCCAGATGGTCTTTAAAGTCAGCTCCAAATAGTGTGTATTGCACTAGGCTAAGTGTGTGGTGATGAGGTATAAACCAGTGGTGGGATTCAATTTTTTTTACTACTGGTTCTGAGGGCGAGGCTTGGTGGGTGTGGCAGGGGAATGATACTGTAAAATCTCCATTCCCACCCCACTCCAGGAGAAGGATACTGTAAAATCTTCATTCCCTCTCCACTCCTGCGGGAAAGTTACCACTGGTTCTCCGAACTACTCAAAATTTCCACTGCCGGTTCTCCAGAACTGGTCAGAACCTGCTGAATACCACCTCTGGTATAAACCATTGTGGTCAGGTCCTCCCACCCCAAATAAGGCCACAACTGACATTCCAGTTGAAGCTGGGCTAATGACTGCTGGCCTGGATCTCCATCTGCTGAACCAGGAGATCCTTCATGTCACCAACTTGCTTGAGAGGTAGTGTAACCCCATCCAGAGGGGAAAAAACGGGGATTATAAGAACCTTAATGTGCAAATAGTTCCATAGGCAATAGTACTGAAGGCTATAAAGAGGTCCGAAAAGACTAGAACAAGCATCTGTTACTTCTATCCAAAGTCCCAACACAGCTCATGAACAAAAGCAAGCAATGATCAATATCCAGGTCTAAACCCTGACTGATTAGGGTCCAAATAACTTGCTTCTTCTAGAATGCTCTCTAGTCAGTCCTAAACCTCAGTCCCACTCTTTCTACAATCTTTGCCCAGAAAGGAAAGTCGGAGACCTGGTGGTGGTTATCTATCATCTTCAGATCCAAAGGGCTTCTCGGGGAGAAGGTTGAAGGGCTTTTTCACATCCATCACAACCTCCCAGATGCAGAGAAATACTGCTACTGCAGGGTTACTGTTGATAAGCTCGTGCTAAGGCTCAATTCAACTGCCAAGTTTGACTGCAGAAATGGCAATAAAATAAAATACAAAATAAAACAAAAACTTAACTCTGCCACGATATTTTATAACTTCCCATAAGTTTTTCTGTAGCAAACTACAGAAAATGTATCTAGAAAATTGTAAGGAGGCAATGCTTAAGCACAAAGCTTATTTGTTTATCATTGTTTAAACTAAAGAGATTTAAGATTTAACTGGGAAATTTATTTTTAACCTCTGTTGCTTTAACTTTAATTGTGGATTTTTAATGCAAATCAACCTACCAGTTCTATTTAATTATTCCTGTAATTATTCTGTTACATTGTTGGTAGTCCTTGACTTACAACAGTTCATTTAGTGACAGTTCAAAGTTACAATGGGACTAGACTGTTTCTCATACCTATGACCATTGCAGCATCCCTATGGTCACATGAACAAAAGTCAGATGCTTGGTAACTGCATCATATTTATGACAGTTACAGTGTCCTGGGGTCAGGTAATCTCCGGGTCGTATAAGTATTATTGGTCGCTCCTTGTTTTGTATTTATTATTTTCATATCTCATTCCTTTTTTCCCATTGTTTTTTTTTTCCTGCATCAATATATACAGTATAACTGAATGCGACTAAATACTGTATGTTTGCTAATTTTGGATGATATTTCATACATCTGATAAATGGACATTGCTCATAATAAATATATTAGGGTTCATATATTATATTCATATATTATATTCGCCTTGGGCGAATAGGCGGCGATATAAATTCAATAGATACATAAATAAATAAATATTTCCTTTTAACACAGGGTATTGTACCAATAACTTAAATCCCCTTGCCCTGGATTCCATTTTAATTTTGCACTTCGATTGGATATCTAACATATGAAAGACTGTCATATAGAATTGACTTAAAAGGTTCACTTCTGTATTCATTTATTGAGTTATAATGGTTGAACAGTAGAGGGAGCACAATCAATATCTATTTGGTTTTTCTTTGTTCAACTTTTTAAGACTACAGCATTATCACAAAATAGCTTGATTCATTTTTGCTATTGGCTTAAATCTAAAAAAAAAATCCATTTGTACAAGTTGTGGTTTTGTGATATACATGCCAGACTAGGAAGTAGATAGTTATCTTCCATCACTGCTCGGTCTGTTCTAAAATTGTAAGAACTTATGATTATTTTATTTTATTTTATTTATTTGTCAATCATGCATTGGATAACATAACATATAAGTATAAACATAATTATGTATACATGAAATGAATATGAATAAGAAAGAACATTAAGACAGAGAGGGTAGGCACGTTGGTGCGCTTATGCACGCCCTTTACAGACCTCTTAGGAAAGGGGTGAGGTCAATAGTAATCTAAGGTGGAAGTTTCTGGGAACTGTATCAATGCTGGTGAGCTGTGCAGGCACGCCTAACATGCACACGTGCCAAATGTGCACTTCGTGAGCACGCAGGGCTCAGAAACCGCCCTCTGTATCAACGCTGATGAGCTGTGCTGTTTGGTAGCTCAGCTGAGGCGCGGCCATCTGCTCTGCCATGCAAATCAGCTGAGCTAATAAACAACAGAATATAGAAGAGGTAAGAGCAGGGGTGTGTGGGGCCAACCAGAGGTGGTGTTTGCTGCTTCTCTGAACCAGTCAAAGATTTTGCTACCGGTTCTCAGAACCGTTCCAAACCAGTTGAATACCACCTCTGCATTTGTGGCCACAGACCACAGATCCCTTAGACTTTAATTCATAACGTTTCTTTCAAGCCTCCATGGACCCCCCGGTGCTGATATCATGGCCCTCCAGGGGTCCGTGGACCACAGATTGAGAACCACTGTATGAAGCCAGTTTCAAGGTATTGTCAGTATGATTCTGAACAGCCAGGTCCAGGTTTATAAGGAATCACCTATTTCACTATAGGATTACACAATCTTTTAGCCTTGGAGTAGCTGCCCTACTAACCAAACCGCTCTCCTGATAGCCACTCATTCGTGGATTCAAGAGCAGGGCATTCTCTTCTTCTGATTTTCAGGAATAATCTTCATTTTTAAGAACAATCTTCCCCAAAATTAAATAGCTCTACTCTCTACTCTCCCCCCTTCCCCTCTCCCCTCCCCCATAGTAGGTTTTCACTGAGCACTTATCTATTAGTGAAGCATTTTTGGTGATTTTATCTGTTGCTTTGATAGCTGTTTACTGTTTATCTAAATGGTGGGCATTACTGTTTCTTTAAAACTGCCATTTTGTTCCATATTTTATTATGGGTTTTTTGGGGTGTAACTGGGTTTTTCTTGAAAGAAAAGCAAAATAAAAGATACTCTATGTGAGTAAAGTATTGTGATAGAAGCTGGGAAAATCAATGCAACTGAGCAGGAGAGAGGAGGAAAAGGGGTTACACAAAGTGTATTTTTCAGGTAATCCTCACAGCTATCCTACAATGTTAGTATCTCAGCCTGAGCAGACATGATAAAGGATGCTTGGCAAATTATTTTATGGGACATGATTTATTAGATGCAGCTGTCCCTTGCAATCTAGGAAAATTAAGACCACAAAGCCAAACTGGGATGACTACACTATCATCATGGTGCTATCATAAATTTTTTAATGATGCATTTTTTCCTGGGGAGAACAAAGAGGGCAGCGGGATAATTGGCACATGAGAACTGCAATGGCAGAGGCTGTCTAATTGCAGGGACCTGTGGCATTGCAGGGAAGAAATACCCTTGCGGTTTCTTTTGTTTCCAGACGGTGCGTTAATAGCAATAGCACTTAGACTTATATACCGCTTCACGGTGCTTTCCATCCCTCTCTAAGCGGTTTACAGAGACAGCCTCTTGCCCCCAACAATTTGGGTCCTCATTTTACCCACCTCGGAAGGATGGAAGGATGAGTCAACCTTAAGCCCGGTGAGATTCGAACAGCCAAATTGCAGGCAGCCAGCAGTCAGCAGAATTAATCTGCAGTACTCTACCATGGCTTCCTTCCTTCTCATTTTTCATTCCTTCCTTCCTTCCTTCCTTCCTTCCTTCCTTCCTTCCTTCCTTCCTTCTCATTTCTCCTTCCTTCCTTCCTTCCCTCCCTCACCCTTCCCTTCCCAAGCAATAGCCCTTAGACTTATATACTG
>JAOYMU010000001.1:126328980-126343226 GCA_025802295.1 Psammodynastes pulverulentus | reverse complement strand
GACTTGTGGACTTCAACTCCCAGAATTCCTGAGCTAACATGACTGGAGGAGGAATTCTGGGAGTTGAAATCCACAAGTCTCAAAGCTGTCAAGTTTGAAGATCCCTGTTGTAGAGGATTATTTGGAGATGAGGCAACACTTTTCATCCCCTTTTCAAACTAAGATCAGACAGTCATTTGTCAATCATCTGCCCACATTGGGATGTGAAAACAGTGGCAGTGTTCTAGTACCAATACCCAATTTTTATCATGATTAATGGAAAGTATTAACATTTACAAACATTACTTTAATATCAGGTTCTTTTAAAGCACAAGTTATCTATTTAACAAAGGCATCTGCAACCTACCCAGTCAATAACAATAATTACATCAATAGTGAAGATTATAAATAAGGAACATTGTAGTACCATTTGCTTAACTTGGTCATAAATATACAAGTTGTTTTGCAAAACCCAAGTAGAAAGAAAACATCTGGATTTTTCTCCTCTATTCAGGACCCCCATCTAACAAGACTATCTTACAGGAATAAAAGTATCAATAGACCAATTTCTAGAAGGAAAAACATGTACAATTGATGGTGTTTCCAAAAGAACCAACTAGTATAAGAAAGTATTTAAAGCAAGAATATATAAAGTATTTCATCAAAGATTGCGAGTTAATCATAATCTTGTCAATTAAGATAATCTATCACTTTTTTATTATTCTGCTAATTATCAATAAGTAAACTTTATCTTTACTTGGTTCTATAGCTTCATACATCTTTTTCCTAGTGTCATGCAAGCATACAGTTTACCTGAGCTAAGACATGTTTAGGATAGAACATAACTGTTGGGCTTCATTATTTTCAGTTCTGACCATTCAATGCTCAGTCTTTGAATCAGACAGGTTTAAAACAAAGTGTCTTGGTTAAAGAGAACAGAATTCTCTTACACCAGAGTTTCTCAGCCATGGGAACTTTAAGAAACATGGACTTCAGCTTCCAGAATTTCCCAGCCAGTCATGCTGGCTGGGGAATTCTGGGAGTTGAAGTCCACGTGTCCTAAAGATGCTAAGGGAAACTCTACACAATCAAGAACTATACAAAATAACCTTTTCCTTAGATAAAATAAATGTTAGAAACCTCTTCCAAGTTAACCTGGGAAGCCTGACGCTTGTGTTACATTATGTTAGCAAGTCAACTATAAACAGCAGGACGTATTTGGACTTAATTTTTATTCTTTGTTACATCTCTCTGTTTTTCTTATTCTGGATAATTTCTACACCTATCCAAGGCTAATATCTCACCCATCTCCAATTTCACCTGTGATTTATTCATGGATACCCTCCTATTTGGTTCTCCTCCAGATCAGTAATAAGGCTTGAATCAATGGCAAATGTAAGGAGACTGATTTGGTCCTGTTGTTGGGCTTATACTTGACAATGGCACTGCCATTGTCAGTGCAGTGCAGATAAACTCCTGATGGCCTTGTTTGACAATGGCAGTGCAGTGCTCCAATTAGATGGAACTTTGAGATATATCATTTTAATTAAATATAGTACCTTGGTGTAATACTCATAAAATTTTTAAATGGCAGTTTCAGTACCCAGTCTCTTGTTTCTTATAGACATTCTTAAAAAATGATTAAAGGCAAAGCATTTAACCAGGTTTCTAACAAAACCAGTGGCAGAATTTTCATTTTGGAGCACACTACAGCATAAATTTTAGGATTACTCTACTTGTCTGAATGGCTATTGCCTTAAAATACTTAAGAAAAGCAGGGAGTGTATATTTTGCAAAACAGTGGCATGTTGTGCAAAGCTTCATAAACATGTGAATGATTACCACCAGATTGCAAAAGAACAACAAGAGAGAATACACACAGTCTTGCAAAATAGTTTTAGTATAAATAAATGATCTATCCGTCTACTATAGAACTACCCACATTATAAATTTACATCAAAATTGTTAACATAGAACGTTGCAACTTTGTATACAAGATGCATCTTTATAAACAGCTTTGATTCTAAAGTTGTTGTCAAGATGGATTAGAAAATGCAAAGCAGCAATAGTTTATTACATCACACACCACCTGTTCACAGTTATCAAAACAAATGTTCCTCATTTATATTACTGAGGTTTCCAACATAATGTATGGTATTTTCCCTTCTATTTAAAATGAATTCACATCGTTTATAAAAAGATTTAAGCTTGTAATTGTTACCAGGAATGTCTGAAGAAGGCAGTGACCTAGCCTCAGCTGGCAAGGGCAAAACTACTTCTGTGTTGTTGACAAAAATTACAAAGATATGCCCATGAAGCCACCTGGTGTCAGACTCACTCAAGAAAGAATGCACTTTTACTGATTACAGTCTTAATGCACAAGAGGACACCATGATTTTAAAATGTTTATGAAAAATGGGATTCATTCACATGATGTAGAGAGCAGAACTAAATTAATGCAGAGTAAAGGATTTGAGTTAAGCTTCTTCATTGCAGAAACTAAACAGACTGTGTTAAGAAATGATGGACTATTCCTTACTAGAGGTATTTAAGCAGAAGTTAAATGACTATTTATTTGGATACTGTTAGTAGCAAGATTCTTGCACTGAGCTAGAGGATTACAAAAGATGTCATCCCTTTCATCTCCATAGTTCGGTGAGAATTAGAAATGACAGCAATCTCATCACTACGATTCATATTAAAAATTGTGTTCTCCTTGAACAATAATTGACACAAAGGATGTAATCATATACCTGCACTGACCTGTTGCAATTACCAGGTCAGCTTGGATTTCTCAAGAAAAAAGTCGTGTCAAACTTTCATTTCTTTAATCAGGAAACTTCCTGGATATACATAGTTCCTCCTCTGCCTCAATTCATCTAACCTAGCTAAATTGACGACTTTCAAAGCGCAAGGCTTTGGAAGAACCTGGGCAGTCAGTATGGTCAGAAAGAGAAAGGGTAAGAAAGTTTCTATTCTCTTCCACAAACACCTTGGGTTCAGACATTTTTGGAGGATCAACTAACATTCACAGAATAATGAGAACCAGCAATTCATGAGACAATGTGGAGATGGAATCTTGTTTTCCAGGATAATTGCACATGTTTTTGAGCCATGGTGGTACTGCAGTGCTGCAGGCTACTTCTGCTGACTGCCAGCTGCCTGCAATTTGGCAGTTCAAATCACACCAGGTTCAAGGTTGAATCAGCCTTCCATCCTTCCGAGGTGGGTAAAATGAGTACTCAGATTGGGGGTAATATGCTGACTCTGTAAAACCACTTAGAGAGGGCTGTAAAGCATGTAAAGTGGTATATAAGTCTAAGTGCTATTGCTATTGCTATGTTCCACAAGATTACTTTTTATTCCTCTCTCTAAAATATTGACAATTCTATGCTAGTCTTCTCGTTAATTCTAGTCTTTTCTTTATCCACAGAGGATATTTCAAACTTTGAAAGAGAAAAAGAAAGTACAGGTGGTTCTCAACTTATAACCATTCATTTAGTGATTGTCCGAGGTTACAATGGCACTGAAAAAAATGATTTATGATTGTTTTTCACACTTATGATCATTGCAGCACCCCCATGGTCATTTAATCAAAATTTGGATGGTTGACAGTTGGCATATATTTAAACAGTTGCTCTCTAATGTCCTGTGATGACCTTTTGCAACCTTCTGACAAGCAAAGCCAATAGGGAAGCCAGATTCACTTAACAACTGCAGTGATTCACTTAACAACTGTTGCAAAAAGGTCATAAAATGTCATGTGTTATATGTAGAGAACTACTCATACTGCTGACTTGGATAAAACCCCCACAAATTAATCTGAGTGAAACATTTTGTGGGCAAAATCAGAATGAGCAGCTGGGAGGAAAAGGAGTATAATTTGCTGTATTCTGTGTAGAATGATTTGCTGTTTCATAGTATATGCACAAATAGGCCTGCATTGTAAGATATGGTAGAACTGTGGACATTTTACAGAGCTAATAGAAAGGCTATGGTTATCTAGTTCATCTAATCACGAAGATGGAAAAGTTCTTGAAATCATTAGAGAATGTAAAATTAACTTTACTTTTCATTTATGTTTTAAAGTGAAGAAATTGGGAAAATTCATTTTGCATGCAAAAGTAGCCAGAAAGTGTTGAAATCCCTGGAAAAAATAGAGACATTATGAAGAGTGCAAGTCCTATTTTGGGAGGATCATCTTCTATTTAAAGAACTATCTAGTCCAATATCAGCTAAAAAAGAAATAACCGATCGGAAGAAAGAGCAGAGCTCATGAATTTTCTCATTGATGGCTACCAGAATGTGCCTGCTGAAATAATTTGTAAAAAAAACCCCAACTAGATCAAGACTTTCATAGAAGAAGATTGCCCCATCACTTTAAGGAGGCACCAGTGAACTTCGCAAAGCATTTTTTTTGAAATCCTTTACACAATTTTAATGGACAATGACTACTTGTCAGTTATTTATATGGGATAATATGAAGGGAAAGAAGAAAAGTTTGGTATCACTGATCGTATGATGACAGCCAGTGTCATATGATGGTTTAGATATTGGATTAGGACCAGATTCAAGTCCTTCTTCAATAGCAACTTATCAGATAACTTTAAGCTAATCATTCTTAGCACCCCAGTTAAAAGTTCTTAGTTAACTTATTTCTTAGGGCTGTGGTTGTAATAAAAACTTGGAAAAGGAGTTTCCTTAAATTTCTGGAGGGAAAACAGAATATAAATATATTAGATAAACAAAAAAGATCCATTATGTTATAAAGGAAAATGAAAATTACACATAAATAAGTTTGATTAAAAAGTTTCTAAAAAAGATAAAAAAATATCTATTTTAAAATACATCTCCATAAAATTGACAAAAGGAGAACAGATTTTATAGCATACAGTTTTAGAATATTTCCGATAAGGTTCTTAATCTTAAGAAAGATTGGTGCACCCCAATTTGCGCCACAAGCTCGAGGTAAGATAATTTTGAAGTGGCAATTGGTTACCTCTAAATTTCTTTTTTCAAGCCCTCCAAGCCTATTCCAAATGGATAGTTCAACTTCAGTGGTTTGGTTTCCAATCACTTAAAAACTATAACACTCTCGAAAGAAAAGATTCTTAATCCATCCATTTTGCAAAATTGCCCTGTCCAGCAAGTCTCCCCCAAAATGAGGACTTCTAACTCCTAGGACTGTTTTCAAACTCAGACATGTGGATATTTTTAGGACTCCTCACAATTCCCCCCCTCCCAGAGAAAGCTTTGAAAAATTAAATTTGGCCTACAATAGGAATCTATCCATCTGTGAAATTTCTGTGAATAATGTAGATTTTACTTGTGAGGCTCTGCACTACTTAAAGGGTAAATACTCTGACCACTTTTCCCTAGCAGACTTCAAAATGAATTTAAATTTCATTTGCTCTGTGTTTTTAGAGAGCAATACAATTACACTGCTACAGAATGTAACAACTGGGGGGCTTACACAAAAAAAAATATCAGAAAAAAGATGTATCCAATGTTTAATCCAAAGGTTATTTAGATAACCTATAGATATTCACAATAGAGCCCTTGATGAACAAATCTGTTTTTCCATTTATATGCATTGACCTGTCCTGTTAGATCCATATTTAATTGGCTATGATGTAAATTATGTTTCATCGCCACATGATTTACAAAAGTCTTTTTTGTAAAGGGTATTTTGGTGATTTTGTTGGCCACCTGCTGTTAATTGGGACCTTAGATAAGAAATTACATCTACCTACCAATATATATAAAGATTTACATTTTATATAGGTATGCGCACATAATGTTACATACATACATGCATGCATACATACACATACATCTGCTTTTAGGAATGATGGCAAAGCAACTCTTGTCTCCTGGAGTTGTCTTCTTTACCTCTCAGAATGTAAATGCATACACAACTCCAACAACTACAATGTTCCCAATTGTGGCTATAATTGCAATCCATAACAAAATGGCATCATTTGAAGAACGAGATGTCTCTTCTGGCTGGTTTGGCACTGAGGCAGCATTGTAGACATTCGCAGATGAATTAAACAAAGAATATTCTGTGCTAAATTCCTCATTGGGTGAGTCCATAAACACTCCTCCCATAACTGGAAGCTGCAGAAGAAAAATGTAGAAACAAAGTTAATGTCCAGATGGAAGACTACCATATAGACACATGAAAGTAGTTAAACTCCACTGGTCAGTAGAGCTGCAGACTATGTTTTAGATAAGGTTACCTGTTTTTAAAAATAAGCTTCATCTAAGCAGACGTACTGCATGAAATAAATATGTTTTGCATTCACGTTACAGCAACATCTCCTTTCAAAGAACATCAAAATTTCATGAGCTCTACTCTTTCATAAAAAGCATGAAGGGTTAAGGGAGGTTTCCAACAGTGGGTGATGAAAGTAAATGGCCCTTACAAGAAGAGTATGACTATACGGCTTTCCAAAATAACACAGCAAGGCACAGCCTCGCTATGGATTCTTCGGAACACACAATTGCTTTTATTGGAGTTGATGGGCTGCAGTTAGGCAACACAATCTGATATGATTTAGGCACTTCTGACCTCCTCCCACTAATGGAGTCACTTCCACTATCAGACCAGAATAAACATAGTTTACCATATTATCTGAATCAAAGAAATTATGTTTAGAATTTCATCCAAGCCAACTGGCTGGGGAATTCCGAGAGTTAAAGACCACACATTTTAAAGTTTTCATGTTTGAAAAACAATTTTTGAAGGAAAACTACTTGCAGTTGAGTGTTGGTTACAAGTAGGAAAGGTAAATGATAAATACCAGTCAAAGATTGTAAGCTTTTGTTAGTATTGTCAAAGTACTATTAGGACGGAGAAGGAAAATAACATCCACAAAGATAGCAATTCTTCAAATGAAAGTACAGTTCAAATATGAAAATAATTTTAAACCAACATGTGAAATTAGCATTTTAAGTTTTTATTAGAAAATTTCAATACAGTAAAATATAGAAAATAAACAAGATCAAAGATAGAAAATAAGAAACACAGAAAATTTGATAAGAAACATATAATTGTGCCTTCCATTCTTCTTTCTATTAAGTAATTGTCACAAACCCTTCCCAACTTCTTGTCTCATTTTCAACCTCTGAGAATTTAGCATTTTAGAAAGCCTTTCATTTTGTTTGGATTACATTCAATTCATTATCTTCACTTTGTATAACTTTTCTCATTTATTTAATGAAAAAAATAGCACTTCTGCATTTTTAGAAGTTGCAGCAAAATGTTTCTAAGACTATCTCTGGCTATATCATAGTTTTAAAGCCTGGACTATTTGCATCTTCTTCCTAGAAGATGACCACCTTGATATTGGGAAATACTTCAATGGCTCCAATGACCTTAAGAACTCTGCTGGTGGATGTAGAAAGATCTCATAGATTTTCCTCTAGTGATGAAATAGAAACAGGAGAGTAGAAATTAAGAGTAATTCATAATGGGGAAGGGAACGTGTGAGGCTTTGTATACAGTAAGAGATGCAATCCCCAACATTGAACCTAAAAGAAGGCTACAACAAATCAGGTCTCTATTAATGCCACAAAAGCAATATGGGTTTAAACAAGTTTGGGTGTCAAAGGATATGATTCCACGTTGAAAAGCATTGGGATCAATATTATTAAAGAAATAAGCTTCCAGATGAGGACTGATGGTGGATTAGGCATCTCTGTGAGTACTCCATGAATAGGGGACAAAACTGTGGTGGAATTGCAGCCAGGAGCAAAACGTCTTTCTGGAGGTGAAGAGAGACCTTTGAGACAACCAACTTGCACCCTTGGAAGGAGATCATAGAAACTGAGCTTTGTGTTTTCTATTATGAGTTGAAGCTTGGGAACTAGGGGATTTACAATTTGCCTTTAACCATTGTGCAGCCTTAATGGATATTTCACCAACAAATATGTCACTTTCTTAGACACCTCCGGATTTGTATTCTGAATGACAGCGAAGATCAAAGACTTTCAGTGAGTGCCTTCTTCTTGAAATTAAGAAAGAAAAGAAGGCTATTTCAGTGGATTTTAAATTAAAAGCAAAATGCTTAACAGGATCAAACCAGTTTTAAACAGATAACGGGGACAGTGATTCTCAAAAACCTGATACATTTTTTTGACAAAATTGTTACTGAAAATAACAAAATTAGACTGGACTTTTATGGGAATGCTGATGTCTATTTTTAAGGACAATAGATAATAGGTGAAGTTTAAAAAAAACAAGAAAATAAAAGATAATATGTGCTCTACTATAGAAAGGTAATTGTCACTAAAATGCTAAAGAAAAGAGAAGCAGAAAAAAAAGATGAGTCTGCCTTTATTTTCACCAAATTAATTGACATACTTTCATTTTGTCACAATGGCAACCACAGGAAAACTTGCTAAATTAGGAGAAGGATGCAGAGGTTCACTAGAACAACTTGCAGACAAGGCCATTTCATCAGAATTATTGCAGAAAATGTTTGAAGATGTTGGCAAAAAAGATGACTGCTATGGTTAAAAAGGAAACAGAAGGAGGATAAAAAAAGATTGAAAGAAGAAGTTAAGAAGGTCAAAATTCAGAGGCCTGGCAATTGGTTTGTATTTACAGTGATTGTAGTGTCCAAAGATCATGTGATCCTCTCTGGCAACCTTCTGACAAGTGAGCTCAATGGTGAAGCCAGATTCACTTAACAACTGTTTTACTAACTTAACAACTGTGACAAGAAAGGTCGAAAAAAGAGACAAAACTCACTTAACAAATATCTCGCATAACAACACAAATTCAGGGCTCAATTGTGGTTACAAACCAAGGACCAACTGTATAATTCAAGTGAGATGTAAAGCATTAAAGCAACCACGTTACTGTAAGTTTTTTATTTTTATTTTCCCCCCTAAAAGTTTTAAATTTGTTTTTCAATTGAATTGTACAGCTTATATGTTATATTAATAATGGAAATAATTCTTAAGTGATTTATCTTGGTCTGATTTTTTTTTTACACCTCAAAAACCTGGCATTTGAATAGGGCTGCATAGACTTTTTATATCCACTATAGGACCAGCCTTTCTTCATGGCTGGCAAGAAATCGTAAGAGATCAGAATCAAATAAAACTTTACAACAGAAAAAGAAAAAACGGGGGAGGGAGATTTTTAATTAAATACAGGATTCCCTAGTCTGGTGATATTTGAATGTGCTAGACTTTATAGTACCAGGCTGGGTGATATTAACTGAGTATCATAGACACTTCAAAATACTTGGAGACAATTAATTTGGGGAGGGGACAGAATTGCAGAGAAATCTGAATTATAGCTCCTTAAACTTTAAAACTGACAACATCAAGTGGAGAGTAATCAAATATAAATGAAACTAGAATGTAACTCATGATAAAGTCCCAGTTCAATATCTGGTAATTCTGGTTAAAAAAAGGCTTGTCAAAGATCCTGCGGCCAGTTAGAGAAGATTAAACTATGTAGATAATAGCGTGACCTGATACGCAAGGAAGCTTCTTGACTTTTTAGATTATTTTTTTCCTCTGTAAAAAATGCTTTATCCATCATGAAAATATTTCTAGCCTTTCTAAAGGTTAAACAACTGTCACGCAAGCAGAAAGGGATTAAACCAAATATATTTTCACTTTGCAACTAAAGCTTTACTTAGAAAGGCCCCATATGTCTTTGACAGCTGAGAAATTGATAGAAACTACTATACTACCAAAAGAATTCCCCATAATAAATGTGCAGAAATCACCCAGCATTCATTTTGGAAATCCAGTCCTAATGGTTTTTTACAGTCAAAACACACATGGATTAGATTTTGAAGGAAATGATGCATCAGGGTTATGGAAAAGGATAATAAAACTTTCCCCAAGAAATTTAAATGAACAAAGAGGTTTAAAATGGGCCCATTTATTCTTATTAAATAATGGATAGGATGGCTTTTCAGGAGTACTCAGTATCTAAAAAAGCAATTCTTAATGTAGCCTTTGAATTATAGAAAGCAGCCACTTCTGTGTGTGTGTGTGTGTGTGTGTGTGTGTGTGTGTATACACACATTCACATAATCACAAAACACACACCATGTTTATATGAGGTGTCGCTTTCACCAACCTTGTACTTTTAAACAGACAATTCCACCAGGTGATGACAATGATGGTAAATATTCTACGCTTCTTCCCAAAGGATTTCCAACTGATGCACGTGTGACTCCTGCTCCTAAGGACAAAGAGATTTATAGCTTGGAGGCTATAGCGATGGTGAACCTTTTTCTTGTGGTGTGTTGGCACCCACAATCCAATGCATGTGGGACCCCCCCCGTCCTCCCCTGCCTCCTCATGCATGCGTATGCGACCCCCGCACTCTCTCGCCCCACGTATGTGCACATGATCCCCCCATCATCCCCCGCCCCTTCGGAGGGCTTCTAGAGCCCGGGGGAGGCCATTTCCACCCTCCAGGGCAAAAAACAGGCCATTTCCTGTTTTCCAGTTCTTCTTAGTTCAAACAATTGGGACTGGCAGGTCTGTCATTAAGCAAAGCAGTCACTAACTGGGAAATGACTGTGACTATGGTTGCAATTTTATTTCGACTTTACGTTTTCCCCACTCTCCCACCCTTGGTAATGTTCATTCCAGTACTGGGATAATTAGAAGTTTCCTTTGTCCTGGAGAAAGGAAGAAAAGAACTACTTACAACGTGTGATATATTGTTACTTTCAATATATCACACATTTGCACAGCCTGGTGTGAAAATAATGAAAGTTTGAATAATGCTGTCTTGGAAGCCTGAAGTTTACTAGTTGGCAATTTAAAAACGTTATTTACAAAAGCATTAGTATATGTAATATCCTTACTTTGAAATTCCTTTTATTTTTCTTTGTGCACCACTTTGACATTTTAATGGAGTTTAAAATGCACATTTCTAGACTGATGGTTCCTAGTATGAGTAGCCATTTCCCATGTTGTGTAGATTTATATATTATTTGTAAAAACCAGGTATTAGCCTAGATGCCTTCTACAGATAATAGATAAATGAACAGAGAATACGAATACCATTGATGTTACTCATAATATTATAACTCAGAGGTCTTCATCCTTTTGTTCTATAGAAGTAGTAGACATCAACTCTCATAATTTCCAGATATGCTGTCTTGGAATCTTGGGATATGAGGTCTAACACATCTGGAGTTGTAAAAGAAGTCAGGTTGTAGAAGAAGACACAACGTGAAAAGGCTATTTTCTTGTTCAAGGCTACCTATGGGCATCTGGTTAGGATTGTGGCAAAAAAAGGTAATATATTAGACAGACCTTTGTTTTGATCTTGCAGTTACATTATTTCTCAGAATAGCAAGTCATTCAAAAGATAAACCTATCCTTGTCATTTCATAAACCTCAGAGCCCCTTTAAACATATCCATAAAATAGGACCAATATAATTAATGTCAAGTCCCACTTTTCTGCCTCACTGTGATGTGTGTGCCAGAAAACCAAAGACCAGCTGGCTGGTGCGTGCATGCCTGTTTTTTGGCTGTTTTGGGATTTATTTTTGGCCATTTTCTGGCCATTCTGGGGGGCATTTTGGGGCCACTTTTGGGCCATTTTTGGCCTGAAAATGGCTCAAAAAACAGCCTGTTTTATAGACATTTTGGGCCATTTTCAGGCAATTTTCCCCCCCAAGACAGTCTGAAAATAGTCCCCAAAATGGTCTGAAAATGGCCTGAAAATGCCCAGAAAACGGCCAGAAAACAGCCCAGAAAACGGCCTGTATTTTGGCTGATTTTCAGGCCATTTTCCAGCACTCCAGTGCCCACAAAGGCCAGCTGGCTGGCATGCATGTGCATGCCAGAAACCAGTAGAGCAACTGGCAACGGTGTGCGTATCCACATAGGTTCTCCATCATGGCTGTAAGCAAATGGTTCACTTTAGTGACAAGGGTAAAGGCATCATTTCATACTGTGAGGGAGAAAGCAACTTGGTAAACCACACTGATACTTTAACAAGAAAACCATATAGATATACAGTGTAACTGGATGATGGGCCCCTCGGGTCAACTGGCACTTAACATGCTACTGAGTAAAAGCTGAAAATCTTTCAGAGTAGTAATTGTGGCTGTGACATGACTAGATTAAAACCTTTGGGACATCTACTTCCTGATTTGCCTTGCAGGAAAATAAGATCCGAAACTGCAAAGACAGAGAAACCTAAACATAGGAAAACTCAACACAGTGGAAGATGAAATGAATAACTTACACAGGCACTAGCAAATTAAAATGGACAGGAACTGGACTCCTTCAGTCAGAATATATTATTTACTACTTAGAACATGAACAACAATGAAGGGACAGTGTTGTTTCCATAATAAGGAAAGATATAATAAGGACACTACTTGGTGCAATGTAGTCAATGACCACGTAATATTAATTAGACTTTAATATGATGAGTATCTAATTTATACTCCAACCATTCATGCAGAGAGGAGGTTTATGAGGTGTACGATCAACATCAGTCTGAAATTGACAGAACATGGAAGCAAGTTGTTTCACTTATGGTTGGAGGCAGCAATGTTTATGCAAAAAGGAAATCCCAGGACTTTAAATTGTGTTCATGTGAAAATCTAAACACACCAGGAAGCCAAAGTACAACTAGTATATGGAAAAACAGAATGGCTTCAGTTGGCAAAGGAATGAGACAAAATTTATATACTCTGATATGGACATACAGCATGTGTTCTACATTGAGCTTGATGAATCTTTGTTTTCCAATGCTCTCTTAGCAGAATCTTTAAAGGATGCTCTAAATCTTTGTAGAAATATGGTAACTGTTCAGCACTGGATCACTGCTTGTGATGGACACAACCCCATTTGGCTGCCCTTTCCTTCAACAAACTCAAAACAAAAGTCAATGTAATATGATTTGTAGGAAATTCTACTAGTTGACCTGCCATAATCAAATCACATTGAGACAAATTTTGCCTAAATGCTGTATTAATTGTATCATGGCATTTTCCAATTAGTTATTTGTAAAATCCAGTTGAAATAATGCTGCAGCAAGGTGTTCTATTGTTAGATACCATCTTTACAATCAAATGTAAGATTCTTTGCCTGTCTTAATAGAAAATATCAGGCTTACAAGATTAATACCAGCCGTTCAAGATCGTCCAGGTCAACTTGACTGGAACTATACTACTTTGTTGAAATAGGCCAGTGTTTCTCAACCTCAACAATTAAAGATGTGTAGACACCTACCTCCCAGAATTCCTCAGGAAGTTAGATTTTCGTAACCCAACAGATACTGGCTATGAAAGCCTATACCAGCATATTCCTCTACTAAAGCCTGATGCTAAACAACCTTAAGTTGTGTGGACTGGCTGGAGAATTCTGGGAGATAAAGCTGATACACTTTAAGCTGCTGAGGTTGAGAGACACTGGCTCCCAGTATCATGAGATGCTTATGTATTTATATAGTTCCACCTATTCCTTCTAAGAAATAACATGGCTATCAACTCTGACAATATTTGTCTGCTTCAAAAGACAGTGAAAGTGAATTCAGATTCCCACAAAATTCCTAATCTTATTTTTTAATGGGGGTGGGGATTTCAGTGAGCACCCTACATAAGGAAATGTCTCATTAGTTTATTTTGCTATGCAAGAAATGTCCTGGCAAATTTCACTTGAGGAAAATCAAAATACTGTGGATAGTGACACAGCTCCAAACTTTGCTAAAGTGTCCCAGATTTCTTGCCTGTGGTCTTAAGGAAGAAGGCTTAACCTTCCACTTGCATTTGAAACACAGCAGAAAACACTGTAACTTTCCTAGGCTTTCTTAAAGAGAAGGAGGCAGGCTCTGGTTGTCACTGGACTGATGGCAATCATACTGAATTAGGTCATTGAGTTCAAAGGATGCTTACAATTTACATTGAAAGAAAGGGAGGAAGAGGTGTATATAGGACTCACCTTGATTTCTTCAATAGAAATCTTTGTCAGATAGGATGATTTAAGAATATTATCTAGGATAATTTTCACTTTGTTAGTAATAGGAAATAGGGTCCTTGGAGCTCTGAGCTCCATCACCTATATTTCTGATCCCTATTCCTCCTGGTTGGTAAAGATTAACTGGGAGGTGGCAGGTACAGTGGTTGGATTCGGCAGATTCACACCTATTCGCGAGAATCGGTTGTTAACATTCTAAGCAGTTTGGAGAATCGGTTGTTGGAAGAAATCTCCTTTTGTTTTTTTCCACTTTACAGGGCTAATCCTGTAAGGAAGGCAGGAA
>JAOYMU010000001.1:126302080-126314122 GCA_025802295.1 Psammodynastes pulverulentus | reverse complement strand
TTGCGCACGCATGCGTGGGAGGCTGGGCGCATTGCATTGTGGGTGCTGGCACGCACGTGTGCACGCTATCGCATGCGTGCACACTTTCGGCACGCCACGATAAAAAGGTTAGTCATCACTGGTATAGGGTCTCCTGCTTGATCAGGGGGTTGAACTAGAAGACCTCCAAAATGCCTTCCAACTCTGTTATGCTGTTATATATTAGCCTGATTTCATTTTTGTAATGTAGCTGTTGAAATTGAAGGTTCCCTCTCTTCTAGTTCATCTATAAGCAGCTTCTGAGTGTTTGGTGACCTCTTTCTCATTTTATGATTAGCAGCTTCATCAGTGCTGAGAAAATATGTAGTGGGTATGTAGAGATTGATTAGGAAGGCTTAGGTTATTGTCAGCCTTTTAAAGAAAATTTAAGAATAAAAAGTGAGAAGTGAAATAGTAGCTATCCTCTAAGTAGATGGAATGATAGCTCATTATTATATAACAAATAATCAACAAATCCAAATCTGGGTCAATATCAGAGGTGAGAGGAAACCTATACTGCTTTAATTCTTGAATCTTGTTGTAACTGTGAGCCTGTACAGATAATTTCACCTTCTTGGAACTGAATTGAACATGAAAGTTGGGAAGTTATACTCTCCTCTAAGCTATTGTCCAATAGGTCTGACTGAGGGATAAGAGATGTCAATGGAAAGGTTTGTTTTAAAATCAGGAGTCTGTTCTGAAGATCTGTTAACTGAGCATAACAATGAATCACTGGAGGAGAAAAAAATTATCTCTACACTGAAGCATTGGTTTCTGTAGTAATTATCTTCTAGATAAAAAGCTGTAGCCTCAAGCAAGTGAGGAGAGTGCAGCTGAATCAGGCTGGATTGAGGCATGTTTAAAAATTCTGGAAGAGAAAACACTATTTTTGTTGAATAGGCTGCCATTTTAAACATCTTCTGTACATTGCATGATTTATGAACAAGATTCTTTTAAACCCTAGTAAACTAGGCAGAAAGTGAAACGTATCCAGATCTATGTGCTTGGGATGACAGTTTAGAAGCTTGCTTAGCACATTTATTACCCCTTTCTGATGTATAGAATTCCTAGCCAATAAGCTATTTAAAGGGATAAACAGCAGAGCCTGATTCTTTGAAGCACTCAAGTTTTATTTTCAGACTGTTTTAGTAGAGCATTTCTCATTGTTAGATGTTGTGACATGGCAACTACTAGCACCAGGCATTGTTAGAGCTGGAATGACCTTATCAAGTTTAAATTGGATGTCATTTAGAGAAAAGAATTTTTGTGTGGCCTTTCTTTTCTGTTCCCTGCAATATAGTACAGCTGATGGCAACTAGAATTATATCAAACCTTGTTGGGCAATACGGAGTTGGGCAAGTGTTATCTTTGGAGAGGTTGTGGAATCTTCTTTCTCAAGATAGCAAGCTTGTTTTTAGGTAAAGGGGTACTTATAGTTCTGTGAGAAATATGGTGGGCTAGGAAAGATATTATTTGTTTGTTCCTTCCTTGGTTTGCTGTTTCCCCATCTTTTTGTGCATTGTTGAATATTACCTGGGCTTTTTCTCAGTCTTTTCTTCTTAGTTCTAGGTTGTTTCTTTCCTTGATTTTCTTTGGCGGTCATTTCCAAAGTAATCTATTTTAATTTTTAGCTTGGCATTTTCTTCCCTTGTATAGATACCATTACCACCTCTCAAGAAAGTTGATATTTCCATGTCACTACATTAGCTTCAAAGGCATCATCCGCACATAATTAGTTTAAGCTTGCCAACGGCTCCCTTCAAAATGAGATTTTAAAACTTTATATTCAAGGTAAGTTACCAACAAAATCTGAACTAAAAATCAAAGAAGTGTCTAGAAGAATCAGGCTAACACAAGTCATTACCACTATCTGGGGGCTAATAGGAAGTTGGGTTAGGCTATAAAGTAGACTCGTCTACCCAGATATTTGAAGAAGCAAAGGAGAACAAGGACAATTGGAAGGAAGAACAAAGGAGGGAAAAGGAGGACACATTAATTGTTTAATATTTGCTCTACATTTATTGGAGGGGAAGGGATTACAAGTGAGTAAACAGGCACACAATGGGAATACATTGAGAGGAATGTGCTAGCCTCAATGGTTTGCCTATGGTGTTCCTGGTTAGGAGGTAAAAGCTTTCAGCTGGTGACTAATTAAGGTCCTGTCAATTTGAGGCAGCAATGCAAGCCAGCCTGAAGGTAATAATCAATTAATTGGGGTCACTGCTCAGAGCTTGTTAACTTACAATTAGCACTTGTTAGGAAAGTGCTGCCTAATAGAAAAAAAGCTGCTTGAGGAAAAAAAAGATGTTCAAAAAGCCAGACAATATTTGATTTTAAGACTATGCCTGCCAAATGGGGGTAGGTGAGAATAAAAAGGACACATCTTCCTTTTGTTGGATATCTGCTAACCCTACTGTACATAAGCTTACTAGCCTTTGAGTAAAATTGTCCACCAACCTGCCGCCTCCAGGGCCAAACAAACACTCTTTTGGGCCAAAGTGACATATCAGGTTTCAGACCAGAATTTGATGATAACTCAACTCTTCAGATACTTCACTTATTCAGGAATTAGTTTACTCAGCAAAAAACTCACAAACGCAACTCAGATTAGATTCTCTAATGTAGACAAGAACGGATCATTTGCTACTACTTTGCATTTGTACCCCTGAAGTTAAACTCTAGGCTGCTCAACAGAGTTAATAGATGTTTCTGCAGTCTTTTGATGCCAGAGGAGGTAGAGAAGAAAATGTTACACAGCAATTCTGTTTAGCCTGGGAACTACTGGTTTCCAGCTTGCCCCCTTCAGTACTTATTCACAATCTCTTTACTTTTTGTGCTTTCTTTTGCAACTCTGCTTCAGTCTGCCACTTTGCCTAAGGTGCCTCTGCTTTTCTGGAGTCTAGTGTAGTGTCCTCCATTTCTATTATCCTAAATGAGCCTATTGAAAGCCTATCTAGTTCAGTTTCTTTTTCCTTGAGTAGCGAAGTGAACTTCAGTTTAAAAATGCAAGCAAGAGGTTTGCACAAGAGCCTCCAGGTTTGGAGGAACTAAATTTAATAGTTTCAAAATAGGAAATGTAATTAATACAATTAATACATGTAGATTTATTTAAAAGAAATCACAAGGCAGGTGTGTTAGGGCTATTTACGCTCATGAAATATTAATTTTAAAGTTTTCATAAAATGAATGTATTAGACTGGAATGTGCATTCACTTTTCCTCTCGGATCATGTTCCAAATTTGCATTTGCGTGTTGTATAAAAGAAAAAAATACCCCCATGCTATCACTGTGCTAAACAACTAATTCCCACATCATTGTCTTGTGCCCTGAGATGTCAAACAACCTAGTACAGCTGTATTACTGTTACTATTATCTTTCTCATCTTTCCTATTAACTTTTTCCTTAGCTTCTTATGACTATATCTTTGTTGTTTATATCTCATAATTTATGTTGATTGCTTTTATTAGTACCCTATTGTGATATATGTTGATTATTTAGTATCCTATGACTATCACTCCACTCGAACAAGTGCATGGGACTTTAATAGGTGGAACCCCAACCACCCAACTTACTGAACTTGTTAGGCTAGCGATGGAGAGACACCGTAAACTTATCTGTTTTGTAATAGCTCCCAAGATGTCAGAATCAGTAATATTGGGCCTCTTCTGGCTGGATAAATGAGCTCCTACCATTAAATGGGAGGACGAGTACCAGAAGATTACTATTGGAGTTGGACCACTGTTACCTGTCCCTCCCAAAAAGCGGTTGTCAATTAATCCAGTCCCTTCACCTGAACCATCAACATCTGCTTCTGAGGCATTGCCAGGCGAGCCTCTCATCCCTAAAGAATATAGACATTTGGCTGAGGTATTTAGTGAAGAGGAATGTAATATCCTCCCCCCACCACAGGCAAACAGACTACGCCATAGAGATAGAGCTGGGGGCGAAGCTACCTAAACCAAAAAGGTACTCTATGATGCCAGCGGAGATGACAAATACATTGACACCAACCTGGCTAGAGGATTCATTGAGGCAGCGAATTCTAAATTCTAGACAGAAGAAAGATGGTAGCCTGAAATTATGCGTAGATTTTAGGAATATCAACGCTGTGTGCATTCAAAATACATACTCCCTGCACCTCACGAAGATTTGCTCAACCACTTGTCAAAAAGCAAGATATTTACCAAACTCAACTTGAGAGAAGCACATTACCACGTGCGCATCAGAGAGAGAGATGAGTGGAAAACAGCATTCAACTGTGCCCTGGGCAGTTTCCAGTTTAAGGACATGCCTTTTGGCCTTCAAGGGCCCCCCGCAGTATTTATACAGTTGATAAATGAATTTCTACATGCACATTTGTTTAAAGGGGTCCTGATCTACTTGGGTGATATTCTTATATACAGTGAAACTTTGGAAGAATATGTAAAACTTGTGATTACAAGTTGTGAAAAAATGTCTAGCTCTAAAACTTTATGTTAACCTATCAAAATGCGAATTTCATAGATGTTCCCTGGATTATCTTGGCTACCGAGTGCCCACCCAGGGTATTAAAATGGACCCTGGAAAAGTGAAAGTAGTGTTGGACTGGCAACCCCCAAAGACGTGCAAACAATTGCAAAGCTTCCTAGGGTTTGCAAATTTTTACAGACAATTTATTCCTTCATTCGCAGAGGTAGCCCATCAGCTAACTGAGCTGCTTAAAACCAGGCATTCTCCTTCTAAGCCAAAATCTAACCAAACTCTAGCTTGAATCATGGACTGTCAGAGATCTTTCAAGAAACTTAAGCGGTTGTTCGCAGAGAAACCCATCCTTCAGCATCCTGACCAAACAAGCCATTTATAGTCCAAGCTGATGCAAATGATGTGGCAATGGCCAAAGTTCTCCTTCAAAAAGGGATCCAGGACCAGTTATTGCCCTGTGCAAATGTATTCAAGAAACTGACTGACACAGAATGAAGGTGGGCAGTTTGGGAAGAGGAAGCTTTTGCAGTGCAATGGGCTCTCTTATCCTGGAGGTATTTTCTAGAGGGAGTTCAGGAACCTTTCGAGGTATGGGCTGACCACAAAAACCTCGAGGCCCTGAAAACTCCTTGGAAACTTTCCCCCAAGCAGGTCCGATGGGCTCAATACTTTAAGAGATTCAATTTTAAACTTAAATATATTCCAGGAGAGGAAATCTATTGGCAGATGCCTTGTCTAGAAAACCCCAATTTGACAGTCACTGAGAGGAAGTAGTGCATGCCATGATCTCAAGAAGCCCAAGCAGCCAACCAAATGACCACCAGGGGTCAGACCAAACATAGTTGGGGGCTTCATGAGGATAAACTCACTGCAGAAATAAAAGCAGCACTTTTAAATGATCCCTGGTTTGCGGAAAATCAATCTGATTTGACCATGAGAGAAGGAATGGGTCGGAAAAATAACAAGATATATGTACCTAGTACTATAAGGTTGATGGTGCTGAAACGCAGTCATGACTCTCGGTTGGGGGGGGATTTTGGATTCTTAAAAACCTTACATTTGGTGAAGAGACAATTCTGGTGGGCAAAAGTATTGAGGACTATGTAAAAAGTTGTGCCATTTGTGCCACCATGAAACATCGACTTGGAAAAACCACTGGTTCTCTCCAACAAGCAGCTGAACCAACGAAGCCACGGGAAGAAATAGCGATGGACTTTATTGTTGAACTACCTGAAAGTGGAGGAAATATGGTGATTTGGACTGTTATTGATTTGTTTTCCAAGCAAGCCCACTTCATAGCGTGCCATGGATTGCCTTCAGCCAAAAAACTGGCAAACCTGTTTGTAAAGCACAATTAATGGCTTCATGAGGTGCCTCACCAAATAATCTCTGACTGAGGGGTTCAATTTACTGCTAAGTTCTGGAGGGAATTCTTAAAATCCATTGGGTCAACTCAAGGACTTACTTCAGCATTTCATCCTTCTTGTAACGGAGCAGTTGAGAGGACGAATGTCATGGTGGAACAATATATTTGAAGTTATGTAAATTACCAGCAGGAAAACTGAGTGGAGTTATTACGGTTCATAGAAGTACTTATAATAATACAGTGCACAGTAGTACTGGTTTAACATCTTTCCAAGTTACTACTGGCATGGAATTCATTCCTATGCCTGAATTACCTAGAGAAACCCCACACACACATACACACATCCATGTCTTTAATGGATTGGATGGAATCATTAAAAGAAGGTTGGGAAAATACCAAAAAGGCATTAAAGGAAGCAGCAGAAAAATATAAATCCCAGGCAGACAAACATAAATCAATCCAACCACCTATTAAGGTGGGGGACAAGGTATTCTAGTCAACTAAATATCTGAGATTGAAGCTTTCTAGTAAAAAAATAGGCCCTAAGTTCCTTGTCCCCTTTCCTATAGTGAAAGTGATAAATCTAGTGACTGTCCAACTTAGCCTTCCTTGATTATTGGGTAAAATACACCCAGTCTTTCACACCAGTTTATTGAAGCCTCTGGTTGGTTCCCATATGAGACCCATACCTGCAGCTCCCCCCAAACCTTTGGTAATACAGAGTGAAACTCATTATGAAATAAAGAAAATTCTTGATTCCAGATCAGACACTTGCAATATTTGGTGCTCTGGAAAGGCTATCCTGTGTCTGAACTTTCTTTGGTGAAAAGTTGGGATGTCAACGCCGATAGATTGGTCAAACAATTCCATGATCCTTTCCCTGACAAGCCAAAGTGGCATTAAGCTATTGTTGTATTTTGTATATTGTATTTTTCAGGATGAGTCCTCTTCTTCAGGGGAGGACGCTTGTCAGCTTTGGAAGCCATATTAGAACCAGAAGCTTCCAAGCTGTCACACTTTGGAGCATGAGAAAATAGGAGGGGGGATTTCATGTTGAGTTTATAGTTAGACATAATAGCATTCTTCTCATGTTAATTCTACATATTAATTCTACATATTAAGGTCATATTAATTCTACACTGGAAGGCGAGAGAGTGAGGAGAAGTTTAACTTGATGTTGATTAGTACATGTGATGCAATGATGGGTGCAGGGGGGTGGATTTGTGATTTCTAATTGTTGGAGGAAAACCCGGAACTTTTAGATTCGGGTTTTCCTAGATGTATGACTTCTTCAATAAAATGGAACTTTGAGATGATGCCTGCCTTGGAGTTTTTCTGTTGGAATTTGGTTTTTCTGGAACACTGACAGCAGCATGTTAAGGTATTGAGATTTAAGAGCTGACCAGCTGACCAGCTGTAAAGCTGATGCAATTTAAGGCTAATGAAATGAAGATGCATCCAATTGTATACTACGAAGGGGTCCACAGAAGGTTTTATTACTTTAAGAGGTGTTTATATAAGGCCTGTTTTTGCTATGTTCTCCATGTAGAATTAAGAAGAAGATTGATTGCTTTTTTTTAAATGATATTTTTAAGTGGGAAGTATAGCTGAGCGTAAGAAAATTATGGTATATATTTTTATCTGGAAAGATAATTGAAAATTCTACATATTGTATGCGATAAATTTGTTTATTTTTGACCAATAAAACTTTTTTATGGAAAAAAAAGATTGATTGCTTTTCAGGTATTTGCCTACCACGTATATTTCTGTATATGTCTTGTATATGAACCACTGTTAAATGTCTAAGTCTCTGTGTGCTGTGTTTTGCTCCTGGGTTGTCTCCTAATGGAAGTCACGATACAAACGCTCTGACATGGCACAACACAACACTCTTCTAGTTTGACACCCTTGGAGAAAATATTAAGGATGAAATCCAGAGAAAACCTCACTTGTGTAGTAGGACACTGAAATTCCAGCCACACGAAAGGGCTAGCACATTTCATTATGTTGAAGTAGAACAAGTAAGGCTTCTGCCTGGAAAAAGAACAAAATATTACAAACTGTTATTCTATTTGTCTATCAATAAGTGATACCATATAATATATAAAACTTTAAAAATATGGAAGATGTTTCTTCTAATCCTTTGGAAAAGGCTGGATAGCAGTTCTAAATGAATAACAATCAAGTCAGTATCAAGCATTTTTCTTGCTTTTACCAGGGCTAATCCTGTTAATGGATTTGAACAATAATGTATTTCTTTTAATTGTATCATTATTATCAATGTGGTAGTTTACATTATTATCATAAACCTCGTCTGCTTGCAAGAATGAAAAAGCAAGCTATAAATGAAGTGTATCTTCAAAATGAGAGACCTAAGAGTAGACCTATCTTCATACAATTCTGTATGAACTTTGATGTAGAAGCTTAATGCAATTATCCCCAAACCCAAAACCCAACTATTTTAAGAAACTGCCTTGAAATTTAGGCTATAAGGGGGAAACATTATTTTTCCTACTGCAGTCTCTTTATTGATCTCTACCATCTCTTTCAGTAGCAAGGAGGTGGGTGAAAAGGTGAGTCATAGTAGAGGGATGCAAGATGCAAACTTAACTCCTTTTTTAGACAATTGAGTCAGTGGCTAGGTGAGTCATAGTAGAGGGATGCAAGATGAAAACTTAACTCCTTTTTTAGACAATTGAGTCAGTGTCTTGGCTTTATGAGCAAAGCCTGTTATAAATTTCCTGTAGAAGTTAGCAAAGCCTAAGAAAGATTGGATATACATTGGAAGCATTGGCTGTGTGAGAGACTTGCCAGTCTAGGACAGCTTGGACCTTCTGGGTGTCCATCTGGAAGCCTTTTGCAGAAATATGATAACACAAGAAGTCTAGTTGTTCCAGATCAAAAACACATTTTTCTGGCTTGGCAAAGAGATTGTTAGATTGTTAAGATAGTTATCTCTTAGTCTATGGAGAATTGTGCACAATTTGGAAATCTGTTTTACAAAATGCTATAATGAAATCTCCATAAAACATTCACCTCCCCCCCAATATATCTAACGCAAAATTATAATGGAAATGCTGAAATACAATCACATCACCATTAAGTAAGGGCTTTAAATGTATTTTAGCCTTTGGTTGTTTGGATATGTTTAGTGCCATGTTCGTTCAAATCATCCTATTTCAATTCGCCTGAAACCTGGCCACCCAGTCACATATCAGAAAGGAATAACGTCAACGCTCAATTATTTTAGAGTAAGAAGAACTTCAACAGTTGAGATCCTCAAAAACCACCAGAAGCCTTTCAGATTCACCAATCTCTTGGTACAGATTTCATGCAGAAAACTAGAGAATTTCTCCTTGATACTCACTCATTGGGTGTGCCCATTTGGCCACAGAACTGACCACGACTATCTGTTGGATAAATCACCTTGCGAGGGTCTCCTTGTGTCCATGCTGGAAAGAACATTTAATTAAGTTCAATTAATTTAATTTAAGTCATTTATTTTAGGCATTGCCCAATTCCAAAATACAGGTAGTCCTCAAATTATGAATGAAATGGAGCCTGCCCCATTCCATTTGTAACCCGAGGATTCATGGGAATGAATCTCATACCTTGAAAAGGATCACTCCCTTTTGCCCACACATTCGCTAATCAAACGTGAGTCTTGTTAAGTGCGCATGAGGTATTTCAGGGTGGGGAAGGCCATGGGGGGCCTAGAGATGGAACAGGCCACCTGCCTAAGATCACCCAAGGCCTACCCGACCCACTGAAATACCTCATGCTCCCCACAATTGCTTCCCCCTCAACCAGATCACCTACCTTGTGAAGATCTAGCAAGCTATCTCCTCTTCAGCCTCTCAGCCACGTCCACCCTCCGATGCTCTGTTCAGGCCTCCATGGGCCTCCCACCACACACTGCAGGCTGAAATGGAGCTTCCAAGGGGTGGATCCATTTCGACCTGCAACATGTCTGGGAGACCCATGGAGGCCTGAATGGAGCTTCCAAGGGATGGATCTGCCCCTCAGAAGCTCCATTTCGGCATGCAACATGTTGGGAAAAGGCTGCAGAAGCCCAAATGCAGCATCGGAGAGGCGGATCTGCCCCTCAGAAGCTCCATTTTGACCTGCAATGTGCAGGACAAATGTTGCAGAGCCTCTGCAGTTGTTTGTAATGGCAAACAACTGTCATGGTGCTATAAGATTCATAGTTTTGGGACTTGTTCATAAAGACTAGGGGTGCTTATCATGTAACTTCGAATGTTCACTAAGGGAATGCTCATAACCCGGGGATTACCTGTAACTTTTCTCCAGATCTTGAAGCACCGTAGAGCTTCTAAGCAATTACTGTAAGTTTTAAACATAACCTTTTATTCGTGTCTATATTTCATTTTGGCACCAAGGGGTTGTCTTTTGGCACCAAGGGGTTGTCTTTTGGCACCAAGGGTTTGTCTTTTGTGGAAGACAATTTTGCCATATATATGGGGGGGAGGAAGTGCACGCAACCTAGATCCCTTGCATGTGCAGTTTAGAGTATGGTTCACATTCCTATGAGAACGGACATTGTACTTACCTGAACGTCCCTTCTCGGCAGTTTGATTGGAGAATTCATCTTGGGTAATCCTCCCAGTTTTGCCCATGTGACTGAGCCGATCTTCCAGTATAAAAGCTCTCCTCGTGACTCTCGCCTCCAGTTTTGTTTACGAAGATGCAGCCCCTGGAAAAAATCAGCTCCTCCTACACTCCCTCTCCATCACAAGCTGTCTGACAGGGTGGGATTGAATTCTCCAATCAAACTGCTGAGACGGGACATTCAGGTAAGTACAACGTCCGTTCTCCAGCATATTTTGATTGGAGAATTCATCTTGGGATATACCAAAGCCAAGGAAAACTAGGGCGGGCAGAAGCTTGTACCCGTTCTCCCGGGGAGACTACTACCTGTTCTAAAACTCGCCTGCCAAAGTTAGCTTTCGCCGACACAAAAGCGGCCAACTTATAGTGCCTAATAAGGGTTGACGGAGAGGCCCAGGTTGCCGTTCTACAGACCTCCTCCAGAGGGGCCTGAATATTCCAGGCAGCCATAGTAGCTGCACTACGGGTCGAATAGGCCGTCACTCCCTGTGGTACAGGGATGCCCTGCTCCCTAAAGACTTTGTCAATACATGCTCTAATCCAGCGCCCTATAGTAGCCGAAGACACCTTAGCCCCCAAGGACGCTGGTTGAAAGGATACAAAGAGGGCTTCCGTCCTGCGAAATGCAGACGTTCTCCTAAGATAAATTTTAAGGGCCCTCTTGACCTCTGAGGTGTGCCACCGTCGTTCCCTATGATGACTAGGATTTGGACAAAGGTCCGGGAGTAAGAGCTCCTGAGCCCTATGGAATCTGGAGTTAACTTTGGAAATAAACGAGGGGTCCAACCTCAACACTAACTCCGTAGGCCAGAATAAACATAATTCTTCCCTGACTGATAGAGCTGCTAACTCAGAAATCCTCCTAGCCGAAGTAATTGCAACGAGGAAGGAAACCTTGAAGGATAATAGCTTAAGGCTCCCTGACCCAAGGGCTCAAATGGCAAACTAGTCAGAGCCCGTAATACCCTAGGTAAGTCCCCAGTAGGGTATCTGTGTATAGTGGGTGGCCTCAAATTAAGGCTCCCTTCAAAGGGCTACGGACATTTGGGTGCTGAGACAAGGATCTTACATTCTCCATCCGTAACCCTGTGGCTAAGGCAGCTACCTGTCTCCGGACAATATTCAGGGCCAACCCCTTGTCTAGGGCCTCCTGCAAAAACTCTTAAGATCTGAGGGACAGAAACTAAGAGAGGGTCTCGTTGCTGGCCTGAGCACCCCCGACAGAATTTGCGCCACCTAGAATCATAGGCTCTGGCCGTAGATTGTCGTCTGGCTGCCTGCATAGTCTGGATCACCCTTGCTGAAACTTGCGCCTCGCTGGGATCCCCCTCAAGAGCCAGGCGGTCAACCGGAACCATTGTGGTTCTGGTTGGACCAAGGTTCCCTGAGTGAGGGAGATCCTCTCCTGAGGACTTCTCCACGACTGGGTCACCAAGAAGTTGGTGAGGTCCGCGAACCATGGGCGTCGTGGCCTATAGGGGGCCAGGAGAGGCACTAGCGCTTGTTCCTCTCTGATCTTCCTGAACCCCTTGGGAATGAGTGGTAGAGGAGGGAAGGCATATAGGAGG
>JAOYMU010000001.1:126249130-126264408 GCA_025802295.1 Psammodynastes pulverulentus | reverse complement strand
GCCACTCTGTCTTGGAGGGGTTGAGTCTGAGTTTGTTGCTGCCCATCCAGCCCCTCACAGCTTCCAGACAGCGGGACTCTATGCCATCTGTCTGGTGAACTTGCAAGATTCGATTTTCTCGCCATGTACATGTATATATCCAAACTAGACTGTGTTGTTTCTCTGTGTCATATAATATATGTGGATATATGTATAATTTTGTATTTATTTAGTCATGTTTATGTAGTGTATATTGGAGGGGCTGACCCTTTGGGAGCTGCATGCAATGGAATTTCATTTTAATGTATGCAGATTCAAAGTGGCAATAAAGTTATTCTATCTTCTAGCTAGCTAGTTAGTCATGGTTTAGCTTATTTCTTCTGTTGGACTTTCAAGCCATTGTTTTTAAGATAGTTTCTCTTCTTTTTGCATAATTGTAGATATCAGGATGATGGTGGGCAATCAAGACAATACCAGAATAATTGATGCCCATAAAAAAGGGTAAGTCTTCAGTTGTGTGGTTATAGATGGCATATTAAGTTTTAAAATCTTCCTGAAGATATCCCTCCATGAATACATTGGTCCAGGGATAATAGATAGGGAAAAAAAACTTTTTAAAATGAAAAGATTTAAAATAGCAGATTTCAAAAAGAGACAAACAATAAACAGAAAGTCAAATCCACAAGTGAAACAGCTAGACTTTCCAAACAGGAAAAATTAAGCCTGAAGACTTTCTTGAAATAATCCATTGTTCTGTTAGCATCTTCCTAGAGAAGCACATTGTTAGGGAAGATAGTCTACCTTCTCAGCATCACACTTTACAAATCTGGGTTACAAATCCTTGTCTCAGAGCCCATAGGTAGAAAGAATCATGGATGAAATTTGTGCGGCAATGTTGTCATGAGCTTTGTCAATATTAGGACAAAGCAGACTGGCTAGGATATGTTTCAATGAGATGTTTTGTCTTATGGAACTTTATCACTGTGTAATCAAGAAAGCATGAGATAGAAGCCATATTCCTCAATAACTAAGTGTAAGAAGTGTAAGAAGTTATTCCTCAATAACTAAGTGTAAGAAGTGTAAGAAGTTGCTTCAGTGTAAGAAGCATCTATGCAAAGAGAGTGGACATGCAGAACCCTGTTAGACAAAAAGATGGGACAGACTTATTACTCTTTGTACAGTATTCTCTGCCTACAATTTTCAGAACTGTAGACTTGCAACTTGGAAAAAAATGCTCTCTCATTTATGTGCTGCCCACTTGAATTGACTCTGAAAGGCAGAGACATAAAAAACATATGTTGAAACAACAATCAAAATTGTAAAAAGAAAAAAAAGATAGCTGAACAAACAACAAACACAATAAAAGCAAAATCAACTCATAAAAGCACACAATACCTTTAGGCGTATTTACAAGAAAGTGAAATTGTGGCTCTTTGGATATCTTGGAGGATGCTGTTCTAGAGGACAGATGCCACGACAGAGAAGGCATGCCTTCTCAGTCCAATCAAAAGCTGCTGTTTGATAGATGGGAGCTCAAATCAAGTGGACTCTGTTAGGTCTTACAGGATGGATAACTACTACAGGAGAAGGGGAAGCACCCTAACAATGGCTGTTAACTAACAGCAGATGCATCAAGGAGCAGAATAAGCATGTTTTGCACAGCAAAGCACTGCATATAGGAGCAATCCAATGTAAGGTCAGTGCAACCTGGTCATTCCAGGTGGAGACCAAGTTGAACTGTCCAAACTGGGGTGGGAGAGTCAACAAATTGCTTCTGAAACTCAGCAGGCTTCTTAGCCAATAGGTCCTATCTTACCAGCAAGTCAAAAAGTAATCAGAGAGTTGTCTGACAATAACCAAAGGACTGTTGTTGATGTCCTCCATCTTTAAATTGTATTGCAGTTGTCTCAGGATATAAACTAGATCTAGCATATGTGAATCAGGTCTCTGATGATCTGGGAAAGGTTCATAGTTGCAATGATGGTCATGAACTTCTAAACAAAATCTGACTCAAAGGGCAGGTTGAACTCCTCCAGAATTAACATTCCATTACCAACCAACTCCTTAACATAAAATAGGGTGCCATACAGATGGGTCTAATAGCCACCAGCCTATCTGCTCCTTCAAACCAAGCAATTATCTTACAATCTGCATGGTAACTCTGAAAGTTGTTAAAGCCTCTCAGCCAGGTGACAAATGTCACACACCATCATCCTGGAGAAATGGCTACTGCCACACTTGAAACTCAGGTTGAGTTATTTCAGAAGGAAACAGCCAATGTTTCCCAGTGCCTTTTCAGTGTTTTCCAAGAAAGAATCCCTCAATGTTTCCAAATGCCCTTTCAGAGGCAGTGCCATGCAATTAGTAAGACAGATGAAAACAGACTTCTACATACTGATCTGGTGTTTAGCAGCAACAGCTGGAGAATAGGACAACTGAGGACCCAGTGACCAAATACATTTACTGAAAGCTAGCAAATGAAATCAGTCTCAAAAATAAGCTTTATCTGCTCCATGATTCTCTGCTTTCAGATTCTCATTGTTTCTCCCTCTGCTCATTAAGTTCTTACTCCCCCTGCCATAACAAAACTCCCACAAACCTTGCCCTACTTCCCAAGTCATAAGCTCTATCTAGCACACACTCAACTCCAAAACTAATCATTTACGCCTGGAAAGCAACTGTGGCAAACCATTCCTTGGACAGTGCATGGATTTCACTCCGGAATTCCACACATGCACAATAAAAACAGGACCATTAACTGATTTTCTCTTATATTACCTACCCTGAATATAAAGTAAAACAAGTTTGATAAATGACAAGAAATCATTGTTTTCAGGAAATTCTTTTGGTCACAGTAAATGAAATTTTATGGTATGAGTAGCAATGATATTTAAAATGCAGGTATTCAGCCTACATCCCAATGTACTAGGTTAAATATTTATTGTGACACTGTGCTGGGATGCCAGATTTTGTCACACCAAAATACTTAGCCTCAGCCAAAGATTATTTTTAGAAATCAGGAGCTGGATACTTGTAGGTATTTTCTATGTAATTATTATATTATTTTTTGAAGTCATAGAATTGGAACAATCTTTGGAGGCATCTGGTCCATCTCTTTGCTGTTTACTATATAACTCAACAACATTTTGGCTGCCTCCCAAAATAAGTAATATAGAAGCAATAGAATCTGGATGTTTCCTCGAGAATTTTAAGTTATGTCCTAATTATGTTCACAAGTATATCTGGAAATAAATCAAATATTGAAGGTACCATCCTGGCTAAAGCTGAACTCCACACAGCCAAAGGAATAAAAATAGATGTAATAATATTATACACATTGCCATGTTTTCAATAAATTCAGTCATGTACAATACCTGTGCACTAAGAATAAACAAGTACAAGTTTATGCAAAATGAAAAATATGTTTTTGGTTCAAACTCAAAGCAGAGGTTTTCATTCCAAAACTTTTATGCTGGCTATAGTTTAACAGAAATAAAGGTTGAAATATAGTTTGAGCTGTCACAAGGAAGTAGAAATAAACCTATTTTCCAAAGAATCTGAAGGCAAGACAAGAAGCAATGAATAGAAATTAATCAAGGAGAGAACCAACCTTAGAACTAAGGAGAAATTCCCTGACAGAACAATTAATCAGTGGAACCACTTGCCTCCACAAATGGTGGGTGCTCCAACACTGGAAGTTTTTAAGAAGATATTGGACAACCATTTGTCTGAAATGGTATAGGGATTCCTGCTTGAGCAGAGGGTTGGACTAGAAGACCTCCAAAGTCCCTTCCAAATCTGTTATTGTTTTTAGTCTCAGTGAAATCAAAACTTAAAATAGATGTTTTGGCTGAAGGAAACAGTAGGATTCAGAACAAGGGTCTTGGGCTGCAAAACACTAAACTTATAGATCCAGTAGCCTTAACATAATCTTCCCTAAATATAAAGCAAGCATTCATCCTACTTTTATAGGTATTTTAACTGAAAGGAATGTGAGGACAGAGCCACTAATTCTATATTTTTGATCTGATACACAAACCTTCCAGCAAATCACCTTCTTAAAAGAACAAGGACATCTTGGCAACACATAGTCATTTCATTTCATTTCATTGTTTATTAAATGGAGAGAGGAACATGTAACATCTACCACCAACCCAATATTTAAATTTCATTTGAAAATTTACATTTATTTATTGGCAGGGAGGCAGGCATGCTGCTGTCAAGAAGAGAACCCACATCCTGAGAAACACAAAAATTCCTCTCTGGCTGTCATTATTTGTATCTTAAGTGCCAGTTGCATTAACATCTTCAGAACTCAGTAGTAATTGTGAATCCTTCATTCACCCTTGCTTTGCAAAATTATTACAAACTTGAAAAAATGACAATAAACAGGCTAAACTAATAACTTCAGTTTGTAGCAAAATTCACTATCAGCTACATACACGGTATACAAAGGCATGGATAGCATACACACTCCTTTATTTAAGCCTAGCAGGCAACCAGCATGTCATATTTTGCATTTTTAATTGTACTCTGAGGTTTCCAAAACAAACATGGCAAAACAGGGTGAAATACAGAGTGGAAAGATGAACACAAATGTTAAAAACTCCAAAAGAGTCAATCAAACCAAAACAAGCCATCACTACAACATTTGGGAGCTGGGTGGGGATATATGATGACTTCCTAAGTTGCAGCTTATGTTCTTTCTCCTCTTAATTGTGGAGTTTTCAGAGTGCCTTTGAAGATGACACTATCATATATAAAAGCATCCTGAAACTCAACATTAAAAAAATCAAATTATTGCACGGAATGGACATAAGCAGCTGATTAACAAAATCAAAATGCATTACTACTTTCTGCAGTTATGTCATTTGTGGGTGAAATAAGTACAAATGCATACCTTTCAAATGCCACTTGCAATAGTCACGATGCTTTTCTTTTGAAAACTGCTTTCCCCTTGGAATCTTCACAAAAGATTTCCAAAATTCCAATTCACAGCAGTAATTTACTTTTTAGCTAGACAGGAAGTGGTGCAATGAGTGACAAAGAATTGTCATCTATTTTCTTCTGGCTAGGCTCTGTGATTTGCTAGCCAGTGAATTGCTTCCATCCTGCACATGTATGTTGTGAGTGCCAACCCCCTCTGTTTGACCAAACTAGATGAGAGCTGAGAACCAGCAATATCAACCAACTCAGCCATGCATGAAGATAAGTAGGGCTGAAGCAGTGATGAGAGAGACAGTAGAGAACTACGGAAGCAAGAGTGAATGAATCTCAGCACAACTCATGTATTGCACTGAGTAGATAAATTCACCTGGAGTCCTTTCCAGTATAAGCCTCACTCAGTGGACTTGTTCAAGGACAGTAAGATAGTTAGGTGAGCCATGCAATGTCTCTTCTACTCTTAACCTTCCCTTTCAGTTGCTAGGAGACCGAAAGGGACAGCTAGGGGAACCCCATAGATCTTATCCAACGTGCCTTTCAGGAGCCAGGCACTCCTCTCAAAATGATTTGTTCTCATGAGATCAATGTGACTCAAGTACAGCACTTATCCTTCACTATTGGCCATTTCTGAGCAAATAAACACATTGCTGCTATGTGGTTTGTTTAGAGAAAAGGCAGAGGGTTAGCCATTAATCCTCTTCCAGTGGTAAATCAGGAAAGTCCAACAGAAGGACATTCATTATAAGAAAAACAAGTAGCTCTATCAAATCAGCAGTTAGGCATGAATAGCTTGATTATGCTATTATAGCAATAGCAATAACACTTAGACTTATACACCACTTCATACTGCTTTACAGCCCTCTCTAAGTAATTTATAGAGACAGTATATTACCCCCAACAGTCTGTCTCCTCATTTTACCCACTACAGATGGGTGGAAGACTGAGTCAACTCCAAGCCCCATCAGGATTGAACTCCGGGCAGTGGAAGGCAGAGTTAGCCTGCAATACTGCTATGCTGGCTGGGGAATTCTGGGAGTTGAAGTCCACAAGTCCTAAAGTTGACAAGTTTAGACATCCCTGCTCTACAGGAATCCTCAGCACATGTATCTTTAGAACAAGCTGGCAATATAGGTTGCCAGGTTTTGCCAGAGGTGAGAAAGACACCTGACTCACAGCAGCTGAAACAGAATTGGAAAGTTTAACACACTTTTAACTGGAATATCCATACTTCAGATATGTCTAAAACCATCCAGCTCTGTTTTGATCTATCTCCAGACCAAACATCTGAAAAATGCATGCAACACTATTTGCATTAATAATATACTCTTAGAATGGTTAAGGAGGGACCGTCTTTACCCTATTTCTCTTGCACAAAACATCTGGGCTAAGTTGCCTCTTACTCCTTGGAAATGCACCCCCTCCCTTCAGGAGAGCCACATCCTAACTCCATTCCATCACATCCAAGCTTGAAAGCTTGAAAAGAACTGGACTTATACTGGGTAGTTTTTCAATTTATTTTGTTTGCATTTTAATACAAAACAACATAACTCATAATACTTGAACTAAAATGTGAATAAAAATACAACTGTTCTTTAAAGTTTTTTCAGTTTTGAGAATCTGGTAATGGATTTCTCCAGTTTAAAAAGATGTACAAAGCTTTTTTGAGTATTTGGGAAAAATGTATATTCTAGTCACAATTGCACACAAAATTGTGTACCTAAGTGAAAATGTACATGAAATACATATGTTAGCACTAAGTAAGATTACCTACAAAATGAACACATAGGAGAATTATTCACAGCACTGTTCATGTGGGGAAACATAAACCAAAATATGGAATTTTCATCAAGGTTATTTTTTAAAAAAACCCAGAACCTACAAATTGATGTAGGACTAGCATTTTTAACACAATTAAAATTCCTTATTGTCTTTCAAATATTAGCAAAATCCACTTTAATGTATATCAATTACTACTTTCGATGTTTTGACATTTTTGTTGAATATTTCTTATTTTTGTTGTGTTGGGAGCTGTTTCGTCTTCTATATTAATTCGTTTTAGAGCAATATTTTAATTATTTAACAAGGCTATCTGGAACAGTGTTTCTTAACCTCAACAACATTAAAATGTTCAGACTTCAAATTCCAGAATTGCTGGCTGGGAAATTCTGGGAGTTGACGTCCACACATCTTAATATCTCTGAGGTTGAGAAATGTTGATCTAAAATAATGAGGACAATACGCTGTGATAATAGTGAAGTGGTAGAAAGTCAAACAAAACTTGTGGTTAGAGGGTTTTCAAGGCTGATATATTACATGGTTGGTATCCTTTCTGCTCTGTGCTGTTTACTGAATAAAGCATTTTCTTTCTAAATTAACTATCACAGTCATGCTTTTAAATGGATGATAATAGTATTTCCTCCCACCATCAAATTTTTTTCTGGTACAAGGGCCACTCACAGCATTTTTAATTGTTTGGCTTCACTATTCCTCTATTATCTGTTACTTACTCTCTCTTTTTTTTGGTAGTTAGTAATTTTTGTTGCCCATCAGGCTGCTGTGCTTTCAACAGTGCATAACAACTAGAAAACAAACATCTCCCAAAGGGAGATTAGTTTATAATAAATGCTTCATTTACTGAAGTTATATTTTTCAATGAAGCATTTACATGTACAAGGAGGTTTTCAAGAGAACAACAATACACAATGACAATATGATCTAAGTGCCAGAGCCCACTGAAGCAACATTGCCAAAAAGGCATTAAAAGTTGTTAATCTAATCTTGCGCAGCTTCTTCTCTGGTAATATTGAACTGCAAACTAGAGCATACAAAACATTTGCTAGAGCCATTCTCGAATATAGCTCATCTGTCTGGAACCTGCACTGCATATCAGACATTAATAGAATTGAAAGAGTCCAGAAATATTTCATAGGAAGAGTCCTCCACTCCTCTACTCGAAACAGAATACCTTATGCCACCAGACTTGAAATTTTAGGCTTAGACAATCTAGAACTATATTGCCTTCAGTCTGATCTAAGTGTAGTACATAAAATTATCTATTGCCATGTCCTACCGGTCAATGACTTCTTCAGCTTCAACCACAACAATACACGAGCACACAATAGATACAAACTTAAGGTAAACCACACCAAACTTGATTGCAGGAAATACGACTTCAGCAATAGAGTGATCAATGTCTGGAATACACTACCTGACTCTTCCCCAAACGGCCAAAACTTTAACCTCAGACTGTCTACTATTGACCTCACCCCATTCCTAAGAGGTCTGTAAGGGGCATGCATAAGCACTCCAACCATCCATGTCCTAATGTTCCCTTTTATTTGTATCCATTTCATGTATTAATAATCATGTTTATACTTATACCTGTTATCTATTACACGATTGACAAAATAAATAAATAAAAATACAGTCCATACATAGTATAGTCACAGATAGTTCAAATTCTAGAAAATGATATGCCTGTTCAGCAACACAGACCTCTGCACAATCCAAGACCCTAATCCAGGGGTGTCAAACTCAAGGCCCAGGGGCTGGATCTGGCCCATGAGGTGCTTAGATCTGGCCTATGGGACCACCATAGAAATAGTGAAGGACTGGCCAATGATGCCTCTGCCAGCGAAAAAGGAGTTCGGGAGGACCGCCCTCCCGAGCTCCATTTTCTCTGGCAGAGGGTTGCAGGAACTCAAGAGCCCATTTTCACTGGCAGAGTGCTCGGGCCTCCACAGGCACCCCCAATATGAGTAATGTCAAGCTGGCCATGTCCACCTAGCCATACCCACCTCAGCCCACCGAGTCCAAATCCAACCCTGATGCGGCCCTCAATGAAATCAAATTTGACACCCCTGCCCTAATCAATAGTTTCCCAGACAATTAGGAACATGTAATACAGCCTTCCTTCAGACTTGCAGCTGGATATTTGGAGGCCAGGGGGAAAAAGAGGCAGAATCCACAAACATGTCTTGTGATTCCCACACTTTGTAGCCATTCACAATTACAATTGAATGTTTGAAGAAGGTAATTGTTGCTATCAGACATAAATGAGGTCAGGAAGGTGAAAAAAGACCAAAAGGTTTTTAATCTATGAATATGTAGCAAAACTAGGATATCCTGCCATTTTATTTTGTCAACTCTTACCTTCCTAATTCCAAATTCTGTTTAGTCTTGATGCTTACAAACTTGGAAAAATAAGCTGCACTAATAATTGTATAGTCATATGATCACTTTTTAAAATAAGCTCAATCAATTAATTCTCAATTAAATGCACAGCTTGAAAGGGGGGGACGGGGTAAGTTCCATTTTCAGAATGCAAACCTCAAATTCACTAGCACTGATGGTGTTACCTAGTTGAATAATCAAATGACAACAAGCAGACAATTAAATTCAGAGAGCAAGAACGACTCCATAGATACGAGAGGTATACATTATATACCAGCTTTCCAACCTCATTCAGTAGTAGTCAACTACTTTTAATGGTAACAATTATTAATTTAAAATAAATATTTAATGCCTACTCAGTTTTTTGGGTGTCTCCAGGGAATCCCTATCCTTGTTGGCCCTTGTTGTGGGGAACCTGATAGCAACAGTATGAAGGCTTATTTATTAGATTTGTACACCTCCTGACTCCAGTGATTCTGGATAGTTAGCCACTGTTCCTTCCTTGATACTTTTTGAATTTTCAGTTTAACCTACAGCTCTGATATTCCCTCAAGGTCTCCCATTGTGCAGGCCTAACTCAGATTCACTTCACTTCCCAATGCAGACAAATTCAGTCATCTATTATTCCCTATTGAGTAGAGTTCATTGGATTTGTGAAATTCAAAGTCTTCCAGATAAAGATACAATGAAAATCACACTCTGACTTCTGCCCAATCGCATTCACACATGAGTAGCAATTTTAATATAAAGTTCTAGGTGTCATAGAGTGGGTAAAAGATCAGTAGGGACTATAAAGTAAGGAAGAAGAATCTCTAGAAAACATGAAAGCAATTGTGATCTCATAAGATGATTTCATATAAAATATCTGTCACAAGACTTTCCTGAATGGATATTGAAAGATTTAAGACAATGGTCAATTCCAGTCTAAATGATATATTTTAATATACTGTTTAAGACAACATGGAGACCATGTCATCTCAAGATTATATAGGTAGCCCTTGACTTACGACCATAATTGAGCCCAGAATTTATGTTGCTAAGTGAGAAATTTGTTAAGTTAGTTTTGCCCCATTGTGTGACTTTTCTTGCTATGTTTGTTAAGTGAATCTGGCTTTCTTATTGACTTTGCTTGTCAGAAGATCACAAAAGGTGATCACATGATCCCAGGATATTGTCATAAATATGAGCCAGTTGCTAAGCACTCAAATCTTGTCACCATAGGGAGGCTGCAACAGTCATAAGTGTGAAAAATGGTTCTAAGTCCCTTTTTTCAGTGCCATTGTAACTTTGAACAGTCCATAAACAAACTGTTGTAAGTTGAGAAGTACCTGTAATAGATTGTACCCCCATATCCTGTGCAAAACAGAAAGAAAACCAAGATTTCTTCTAAGAAGTTTGTACAGGTGTTTACCTCCTATTAGCATTTCTACAATCCTGGTCTCACTAAACGTTTTGTGCTTGAGTGATGTAAAAACTGAATTTACATTTGATATAGAATGCTTGCTTCATATTAGCAATTCAAAATTTGATGCTCATTTTAGGATGCTGAGCTTTTTGATCGAAAGGTCAGCAGTTCAACGGTTCGAATCCCTAGCACCGCCTAACGGAGTGAGCTTCTGTTACTTGTCCCAACTTCTGCCAACCTAAGAGTTCAAAAGCACATAAAAATACAAGTAGAAAAGTAGGAACCATCTTGGGTGGGAAGATAACAGCGTTCCATGTGCCTTTGGCATTTAGTCATACCGGCCACATGACCATGGAGATGTCTACGGATATCGCTGGCTCTTTGGCTTTGAAATGGAGATGAGCACTGCCCCCTAGCACATATGTGAAAGGGGAACCTTTATCTTTACAATTACTCTAGTTTCTGTTGATTGCAATTGATAGGCTGATGAGTATAAAATCTACAGCTGTGACTATACATGAAACAAAAGTATCAAAATTTATTTCTTTTGGAAAGGTTGGCATGGTCTCTGTCACCTTAGATTATTTATAACTTAATGCCACCTATCCATGATAGAGTGACTCAGACTCTCTCTTAAAGCAGAAGGTCATGAAATGTTAACCCTTTTCATCTGGCCTTTGAAACATTGGGAAGGATATCATAATGTGCTGTGTTTTTTTAAAAACTTGGTTTGTTTCATGTAGGCTTCATGCCATTGCTTCCTCAATTCTTTTTTTTTAAATGCAGTTTTTTTAAAAAATTAAGACTTCAGGGCCTGTTGTTAGTACCTACTCCTAAGTAAAGTTGTATGGAAGATGCAGAAGTGAAACCTGCCTTTCTTTATTTGGAAATAAATGCCACAGAGTTCACTAGTATTTGTTGCCAAATATAACTGCATAAGACTGCAGTGTGGCTGGAGGCTTTTTCCCTGTCAGGAGAAAGGAGGGGGGGAAACCTACTGACAGAGGAATTCAGGCATTAAATGTCTTGATTTGCAGAGCAGCTCTATTAAAAAAAACCCAAGCAGCATATAAGAAGAGGGAGAAAATCTCCCAATTTAGCATTCAGATAAAAAAATATTAGGGCACGAGCCAAACCAACTCGTTTAAAATCACAGCAGGGCTGAAATTTAGGTTGAAGAGGGTTTTTTTCTAAAAAAAATATTTGTCCACTGAATTGAGCAATTCAGTTTTAAAAATTTGTTTTGTCTATTGAATCCAGCAATGAGCTCTCCTTTCACAGGCCTCCAATATATATTGCTTTTGTTTCGTGAAGGCCTCTCCTGGGTGCATAAGCCCACTCTGTTCTGTAATTAGATGGGCTGCCAGGCTTGTTATATGTTCTGTGCACAGAGTGAAGAGGAAAAAATACCTTGTAAACATACTTCAGCCTAGCTGTAAGGAAAGCCAGGTTTAGAACCATCTGCTATGTTCAAGAATCTATCCGCTCTCTACTATCCGCAGGGATAAGCAAAATTGGCTTGTCTACTTGTTGCTTAATTGTTGTTTGAGCACTTTCTCTCTCTCTAAAAAAAGTGGCTTCTTTCCTGCATGAGCACACAAATTAAGCTGATTTGCCACTGGCAATCAGAATTTAGGTTAACTTTCTCCAATCAGTGGCTTTCTAGTTATGTTAGATTAGATCTCCCTCATGCTCAGCCAACAAGTTTTTAGAATACCTTGAGGTTGTCATTTCTTTGCAGACATTTCATTACCTTCTAGGCAGTGGTGCGATTCAAATAATTGAACAACCGGTTCTCTCACCTAATGACCAGCTGTGTAGGCATGGCTAGGTGATCATGTGACTGGGTGGAGCTCAAGTGACATTAAGTCTGGGCATACTGCCAAGAACCTTTAGCTGTTATATGGGTTAATCAAGAGGCAGTTTCTGTAAGCAGGGCAATAAAGATTAGGTTAGAAACAATCCCAGAATGTTTCCTTCCTGCCTTCTTTACAGGATTAGCCCTGTAAAGTGAGAAAAAACAAAAGGAGATTTCTTTCAACAACCGGTTCTCCGAACTGCTTAGAAAGTTAACAACTTGTTCTTGTGAATAGGTACGAACCTGTTGAATCCCACCACTGCTTCTAGGGCAGGGGTCCCCAAACTTGGCAACGTTAAGACTTGTGGACTTCAACTCCTAGTATTCTCCAGCCAGCATAGCTGGCTGGAGAATTCTGGCAGTTGAAGTCCACAAGTCTTAACGTTGCCAAGTTTGGAGACCTCTGTTCTAGGGTAACTTCTTAAGCATTATAAGCTAGCATCGAAGATATTACTTAGATTGATAATGAAGTAAGTTTCTGTCAGATAAAGTTTTTTGGATTATATGAACCTATTGCAGGTAGTTCATGGTGATTTATAGAACCAAGGTAGTATTGATGCATTGTTGATGAATGTCTTCTAAATTAGAAAGAAAATTACAGTCTTGGAAGTTTTGGGTTTCATTTGATTTTACATTGATAATGAAAGGCTATCAGCAACTGATCTAAACAATCCTTTTTTCCCTCTTAAAAAACAGTAATATAAACATTTGTTTTTGAGAAATCCACTGAGTTTAATAAGATTTAGTTATAGCTAAACATATATAAGGTTGGGCAATATTCATCTGTATTTGCATTCTATCAAATATCATATTGTAACTTAGCAGAAAAAAAGATAAAACAGCTTGCAATTTAATCAACAAAATTTTTTATTTGTTGTTTTAAAAACAACCACCTTAGTCTTGTCTTTTCTTTTACAGTTTGTGCCAGAAACAAAATAGCTTTTTATATTAAAGTGCTCTTAATTCTCAATCCCACCATTTAAATGTGCCCTTATACTGACCTCCAATGATTAAGATTAAAAAGCCAGATGCATAGACCAATTAAGGCTATAACTCTATTTATTCTTATCTGAGAGTTAATATAGTTCACTAAAATGGGATTGAATTCCAAGTAAATACACAGAGGATTGGAATGTTCAACTGCAATCTGAAATTTAGTGTGGAGTATGTTCTGAAAGAAATAATCTTCCAAAGATTAATTGACCAACTAAACTGATTAAAGTTTGTAGCTCTCAGGTTTGTATCAATGGAGGTTAAGTTAGGTGCCCAATGTGCTTCCTTTTCAAAGTACTATTTGCCATTTGCATTCCAAGAGAACTTGCCAACTACTTAAATACCTGTATTAATTAACAGGATATCTGAGCTGCAAATATCTGGGAGGTCATTAGATGACAGCAAAGAGTTTCTTATCTCTTTGTTGCCTTCTCATTGTACCCAGATAAGATTTACTCTGCCCCCCCAATCATAGACTCAAGAACTCATTAATATGCATGATTTATTCTTTTCAACTTTGAACATCTGTCTCTACATATAGGGTATCATTCACACATGGAACAACGAAAAACTGAACTATCTTAACTCCCCTTGCAGAACTCATTTAAATTCTCCATCATCTCTTGTACTACAGCAAAATTATGTAATAGCTTTGTAATTTGCCAGTTGCATTACAATATGGTGAGTAGAATCATCTCAGCATTTATTGAGATGTATACCTATGCGGCCACTCCTGTTCTCTACTTCTGGACCAGCTATGCCACCTGACTTTCATGATATTCTGTAGAGAGATATTCACACATGATGAAGCCTCATCAGGCTTACAAACAGCCCCAATATTTTGCACAGGAAAGTAATATAAAAAATAAAACAGCTGAGGATTACTTGGAGATCCTTCTGTAGGGAGATGTGAGTTCCTTTGTAATAGTTGAAGAAAGTTTAACAGTCAGTACAGTTAAATCATGGTCTATATTAAAGAACACACAACAGTATAAAGGCTTATGAATTGTGAATTATGAATTAAATATACAGAGATCATAGGTGTCCAGTATAAACTGAGTTGAAGAAAAAATGATGAGATGTACATCATAACATCACAACATAAATCTTTTTCATATCTGTGTCCCAATTTTCATGTACTATGTACATACAATCAGATGGTTTGTGCCACAATGTACATTTCATAATTTGTCCCCCTTTGCTCCCTGCCAACCCCCAGATTCCTATAGTAAGAATACAGAGCTATTATTAGAGAAATGGCTATAGCTGGAATTCTGCGAGTTGTGTTCCAATATATCCAGAGCACAGGAAAATGGAGAAATCAATTAGAATCTTTTAATGAGACATTTGACTGCATCATTTGCCTTGAGCTTTTTATGTTTCTTTGTATGGGATGTTTATTAGTATTGTGATCCCAAGGGTATTTTTTCAAGGATCCTGGAATTACAGCCAGTCCCTCCCCATAATAAATATTTCAAAAAGAGATAAGGAGGGACCTATGTCTTATTTCACTGTGGAACTGAGAGTTACCTTCTCCAAATCTCCTAAATCAGCAAGATCATATCAAGGCTAGAAGAAAAAAAAAGAAGAATTTATATTTTCTTTCTAATCAAGTCCTGATTATATATCAGGTGTTGTTTCTAGCAAGAACAATGTATTTAATTAGTGTGTCTTCTAATAATTTCGTATCTGGTTATATTCAACCCGAGCCATCATTTAAATTGTCAATGAACAGTATTTGCAATTCATACAGATAGCAGCTTCAAAGTGCTAATTATGTTCATGTAGAAAATTCTGTTTCTGAAAAGATAGGACTCAATAAAAATTATCTATCTGTCATCTAAGAGAAATCAACTTATTTCTTACTGTGTTATGATTTATACTGGGAAAACTTTCCGATCACTATCAAACATTTTTTCAATCCTT
>JAOYMU010000001.1:126229622-126242242 GCA_025802295.1 Psammodynastes pulverulentus | reverse complement strand
CCGCCTCCCAGCGCTCTATATAGGCAGGACCACGCCCCCCCAGTCCCACCCACCTAACCAGCAACTGGCGTCGGCATTCAGTTCCGCATTAGCAATCCATCATCCAGTGCATGGGATGACGGCCTCCATCTAGCCTCTGACCACCTTGTCCCGCCTGATGTTGCCTTTGGCGCCAGCCAGCTGGGTTCCAAAAAGCCACCAGTCAGGTGGAAGAGAATGCTGCCATTGCCCCGCTGCCGTGACACTGCAGCTGGAGCTGATGCTGCCCCATCTGGGTACCTCATCACCACCTGGGCCATTGCTGCATTGCACAGCTGTTCCTACCGCCGCAGCAGTTTCTGCTGTTCCTCCCTTACCCCCCCAGGTATGGCAAGCTGGTTGGGGCTTGACAATGATTCTATATAACTGAGAATCAGCACTGCCATAATGAACACGGTCTAGGCTACCAAGAATGGGTTGAATAATTCTTCTCTTTCATTGATGGGAGAACAGAGCACGCCATTCTTTGGAAACACCACTCTACCTCAGAGGCCAGAGACGTTCCCAGTCAAAGCAGTCATCAGTGGGAAAATACAGCTCCTGATGGTGAACTCTTCAAATTAGGCTACGCTCGAGGTCTTGAACTGGGTCGCCCTGCTTTCTCAGCACAATGTTCTGTAAGTCAGTCTTGTCATCCCAGAAAAGGAAAACAGAAAGAGATGGAAGAATGCGGCCTTTCTTTTCCACCAAGTGATAATTTTGATGTTATTTGGGATGCTACCAGATGAGTCAGAAGGCAACAATGCTATGTTTGTTGGCCAAATATCCCATGCCAAAGGCCATCAACAGCAGCAAGACGGTTAAAATGCTTCTGCCAAGATCCTTATAGAGTAAGGCTGAATTAACAGAAATGGAAATGATACCCACATAGAAGCTGACGGCTTGGAACATGTCTTTGGCAGGCTTCTTGCCTTTGGTTATTTAAGATTTATAAAATACACGCAATATTGCCACCTGAGAGACCGCGTAGATGGGAGATTATGCAGAACGGTGTAAGAAATGACATGTATTTCAACATCATAATACAATGTATCATTGTAATGTTAACTTGGCAGGAACATCCTGAGAGAGTCACTCCCTATTTTATTAATACCTGTACATTCAGCCCTGCAATTATGCTTAATTAGATTAACATCTTTTCTCCCCCCCCCCCCCGGTCTGGAGAAATAATGTCATGATATTTTATGTACCGCATTTTTCCCACCAAGCATCATTTAAAGAGCAAGCCATGAAATTGCCACCAAGTAAGCGGAACTGATTTATCTTCTTGTGTACACTGATAAATTAATTACAATTTAAAAGTACGGTATCTACCCATCTAAAGACAGCTGCTTTTAACTTCAAACATTAGCACGTTACCGCCTTTTCTTCTGAATGTAGCCAGAAGTCTGTGTTGTTTTGATGCTAAGCTGGTGGGTGGCCATACTTAAAAAAGCAAGCCTTTTGCCACGCTCACTTATAAATTGTGCGAAAAGCTTTATAAAAATCTCAGTCGATACTTGCAATCCTGCCCCACTAAACAACATTGAACAAATACAGATAAAAAGAGTTGCACTGTATTGCTCTAGAGAAGAGACTCCAAAGAGAAGCACAAAAATACAGAAATACCCCCAAATACAGACTTAATGGTGATTCACTGTGAAAACAAACCAAATCTTATGATTATCCTATAAACTGAGTCACGATACCGCATTCATATAACCGAAGCCACATAATATGCAACCTAATTAAGCAAATGGTCAAATTTATCCTTCAAGGGGAACTGATGAAAATCATAGATATTTAAGCTAATTTTTGAAATTCAAGAAGCTAACCAGAACAGGGGTGTCAAACTCAAGGCCTGGAGGCCGTATGTTGCTTAGATTTGGCCCGCGGGGCTGCCCTGGAAACAGCAAAGAACCGGCCCGCAGTGCCTCTGCCAGCGAAAACAGAGCTCGGGAGGTGCCCACAGGCGCCCCCGACATGAGTGACGTTCAGCTGGCCACACCCACCCAGTCCCTCTGAGGTCAAACACAACCCCGATGCAGCCCTCAATGAAATCAAGTTTGACGCCCCTATCAATTATAACTACAGGAAATGGATTCCCATCTAGATTTAAAATAGTGCATATGCCTGCCCGGTATCACTTCTCTGGGCTTTCAGCTGTGCTGACCAGCTGCCTGAACCCATGCTGCCTACTTACTGTATTGTAAAATGTTCCTATCTACCTGGATAGTAACTGGGTGAAATGAATGCTACATGAAGCGGTTTGCATTTTGAAAGGAACTTTTAAAACAAGCCTTATTTTGGGGGAATGACATGGAACTGGAAAGGTGAAGTATAAATTTTGCTGTAATTAAATAAACAATTTATATGTTCTTTTTAAAAGCATATATTAAAAAACATATAAAATATAAAACATATTAATAAAAACATATTTTTTTAAAAAAATGTATTTCTCTTGAACTTTAATGTTTAGTCCATCCTAATGATGAAAGGTTTGAGACAAAGATACGCTGACCTAAGTCCCTTCCATTTGGAATGCCACAATATGGATATGGAGGCATACTATTCCTCCTTCCCAAATATAGGCAGTCCTCGACTTACAACGGTTCATTTAGTGACTGTTGAAAATCACAACGGTGTTGAAAAAAGTGATTTATGATCATTTTTCATACTTATGACCGTTGTAGCCTCCCCACGGTCACGTGACTTACATTCAAATGCTTGACAACTGACTCCTATTTACGACGGTGGCAGTGTCCTGGGGTCATGCGATCCCCTTTTGCGATCTTCTGACAAGCAAAGTGAATGGGGAAGCCAGATTCACTGAACAATTGCGTTACTAACTGAACAACTGCAGTGATTCACTTCACAAGTATGGTAAGAAAGGTTGTAAAATGGGGCAAGATTCACTTGACAACTGAGTCGCTTAGCAACAGAAATTGTGATTGTACGTTGAGGATTTACCCGTAAAGATTTGTCATGACTGGATAAGCAAAAATGAGGAAAATGAATCCACTGTGCAGAAATCAAAACGGCTTGGAAATATCAAAATGGAAGAGAGGATTCGGGGAGAATCTAGAGCAGGGGTGTCAAACTGGATTACTTCCGAGAGCCGGATCAGCATTGTAATTCTCCTCTGCGGGCCAGCGAGGAGGGATGGGTGGGATGGATGCCTCCTGAAGCACCCTGCCAGCTAAAATGAGGTGTAAGGGGTCCACGTGAGGCCCTCCCGCACCTCATTTTCACCCTCCGTGGCCTGTTTTTAGCCCATTTTCAAGCCTTTTTGAGGCTGACTTTGGGTCATTTGGGGAGCTGTTTCGGGAATTTTTAGGCCTGTTTTCAGCCAGCAGAGTGCTGCAGGAGGCCATGGAGGGTGAAAAAGAGGCATGTGGGGGGGGCACGCATTTTAGCTGCTAGAGGCACTGCGGGCCGGTCCTTTGATATTTCCAGGCCGGCCCAGTGGTCCAGATTTAAGCACCCCGGATCTAGAGGTTAAAGAAGACAAGACCCTGATTGCTCAGATGCTACAAGAAGCCAAAAGTAACATGGATGTACTGGCAAAGCATTCCTCTGCAAGTTAATAAGAGCTCTTTTTAGATGCTCAGTGAAATAGGATCTCCCCTGCTATCTTGTCCCTGCCCTTCACCAGAAGGAAAACAAAGCTTATATCCAACCCTATGTCAATACAGTATGTAAGGCCAGGAGTTCCTGTAGCATCCCTGGTCATCTGGAGATAGGATGTCTGTTTACAAGCCTCCGTAAGTCAGATTCAATATCTGCATAAATGTTCACAGACTGGGAACGAGGGAAGCGAGTGTCATTTGCATCAAATTCTTCCATGCAATCAAGAAAAATATGAAATACACAAAAAGTCACCCATTTAAATAAATAGCTGCAAATCAAAAGGCTTTATTTGATGATACCACACTAAAATAGGGATAGACAAAAGATATTTGGGCTACATTTCAAAGTCAGCCAATCTGATTTATCCCTCCCAGACGAAAGACTACACTGGAGTACAATCATGTGCCTGTTTTGCTTCAGTTCTCCACAACAAAATGCAGAGAAACGGTATTTGAGGGCTAAATGGAAATATTAAATAGATTAAGGACAGAATTATATTAAGTGAATGGAAATCGCAAGCCAATTGATATACCATAGAGCAAAATGCGCTAAAGCCACAAATGAAAATCAAATTTCAAAAATAAAAAGTAGGTTAAAAGCAGAAAATCAAAATAAATTCTTTTCATTTTGCTGGGACGCCAGCAAATCTGTTCAATGCTTATTTTTCCAATCTAAAGGTTATTTAAAAGTAACAGAAACAGTTTTAAAAATATGTGTATATACTATATATTCTTCTTTTAAAAATGTATTTTGTATGCAGTTTTAGTAATATATATTCAGTGGTGGGATTCAAGTAATTTAACAACCGGTTCTCTGCCCTAATGACCAGCCGGGTAGGTGTGGCTGGGTGATCATGTGACTCAGACGACAGTAAGTCTGGGCGTACTGCCAAGAACCTTTAGCTGTTATATGGGTTAGCCAAGAGGCAGTTTCTGTAAGCAGGGCAATAAAGATTAGGCTAGAAACAACATCAGAATCTTTCCTCCCTGCCTTCCTTACAGGATTAGCCCTGTAAAGTGGGAAAAAACAAAAGATTTCTTCCAACAACTTTCTCTGAACTGCTTAGAAAGTTAACAACTGGATCTCGTGAATAGGTGCAAACCTATTCAAAATTCAGATGCTTGGCAACTGACTCATATTTATGACGGCTGCAATGTCCCAGGGTCATTGCAGCCATCATCTTTTGGGGACTTTCTGACAAACAGTCAATGGGGAAGCCAACTTCACTTAACAACTGTGTTACTAACTTAACAACTCCAGCGATTCACTTAACAACTGAGGCAAGAAAACTTGTAAAATGGGGCAATGTTCACTTAACAAATGTTTGGCTTCGCAAGAGAAATTTGGGGCTCAATTGTGGTTGTAAGTCAAGGACTTACCTATACAGTCAATGGATGAAAAAGTCTGCTTTTCAACATAATACTTTCCTAAGCAATTCTCCGTGTTTCTGTATTTCCAAATGAGGCTCAGTAATCCCCTTTTGCTTTTTATGTGCTTTGTCATGTCTTGTTTGGCCTTTGAACAGGGAGCTAAAAGACAAAACCCTTTGCCTTGGAAAGCTGTGCATTTAGCTCACATTTCAGTGATTGGAACAGCATTATATGAAGATTAAAGGCAATATCCCCTTCCTGTCTGGGTTTTTTTTTTTCAGCCAAGAAGTTAAATTTCTTCTCCTAGTTGTAAAACAGTCTATTGAGTTTACTAAAGGGGGAGGACCCCTAAATAGCATTTACTGTGGCTCCACAGAAACCCATCAGTAGTAGACAGTCCCAAGACATCTTGATTTATTCAGACAAGCTGTCTTGCTCAGTTAGTGGGAGACAATTAATGGGCTCTGAAGAATGTCTCTTCACGTTTCCGAGGATTGGGCAAATGAGGATTGCAATGGGAAGGGGACAACTAAGTGGGGGAAATCTGTACTCTTCTATGACCCCGATTTTATTCATATTTTAGTTAATTTCATATACAAACATTCTTGCTAGAGGATTTTGTCCCTAGAAGTATATAAGGATAGAAAGAAGGAAACAAAGAAAAGAGATACTTTCTCCTTTTACCAAATATCTAAAAATAGGGACACAGTGAAAGGTTAGAGCAATCAAGAATGCTTTCCACACTCCTGTTCTTCTTTTATACCGCTAGCCAGGATTCTGTCACATTAAATAATGTTCATTTACATCTACTAGTTCCACCAGTGTAGCAGCATAAGCCCATTAGCAATAGCACTTAGACTTATATACCACTTTACAGTGCTTTGCAGCCAGAGGTGGTATTCAGCAGGTTCTGACCTGTTCTGGAGAACCGGTAATGGAAATTTTGGGTAGTTCAGAGAACCGATGGTAACCTTTTCCCAGGAGCACAGCGGGAATGGAGATTTTGCAGTAACCTTCCGCTGCCATGCCCACCAAGCCACGCCCACAGAACCAGTAGTAAAAACTTTTGAATCCCACCACTGTTGCTAATGCTAATGATACATGCCTATTTACATCTGTATTCTATATTCTAAGAAAACCTTCAGAGGAACATAAAAAACTGCATCCATACTTATGTTTCTGTGTGACCTAAAATATACAGTATTGTTTACGGTTGGAGGAGAAGGATCTCTAACCTGCTGTACTAAACATTCTTACATCATTGACTAGATCTGTGCAAAGCCCAAGCATGTTATTGATTCCATCCCAGCTAGATTCCACAAAGACTGAAAAGGAGAGAATCATTTCACTTATGAGGGATAGAATATTGCACATCTGAAGGTTTGCATGCAGTCCCAAAATACTCCTGTGTTCCACAGAGCACTGTCTTCTCCTTTGACTTGGCTCAAAGCTTCATCTATATGCTACTAAAACTCCCATTGTTATAATCTTTAACTGGGTTGAAAACATTGCATTGCAGGGCAACAAATTTTGAACCAAGGTATTTCAAATGGGCTACTTACAGAATGTATCCCAGATCCAAGACCTATGAGTTCCAAGGGAATGAAATTTGGGGATGTTGTGGATGCTTTAGTGCTATTAGCTCTGCTGCACTTGGCTTGCTGCTGCCACATGATGCTCATATTGAATATTGTATTTCCCAGCCACTCTCACAATCTCTTGCTCCCATCCCCACCCAGCAATAGCCGTTTGCCTGCCTGCTGGGAAAGGAAAGGAAGGAAAGGGAAAAAAGGGATAGAGAAGGAGGAAGAGATAGAAAGGGGGGAGGTGGGAAGGGAGGAAGCCCCAAATACCCTTCTCAGCTAATGCTGAAGATTTCTGATGCTTCCTGCCAGCTTCCCACAAAGAAACTCAATGGACAGGAAGTCAGAAGTTGTTCTGTTCCCACTACTTTCTTGTCCACCTGTGGTCAGGTTGTTTATTTAACTAAGGAAATAACTCTGTAACAATGACTCAAAGAGACATGGGTTGTCTAGTCAACCTTATGGAGCTTTGATTTTAAAGAATATTGCCCTGAATGACATCAAAGGGGGCTATTTTTCAAGAGCTCCTTAGAGAGGCCTTAATTCTTAAAGCACTCTTCGTATTATATTTCTGCATATTCAGGTGTATGTATATAAAAAATAGGTGCAGTTTTTGATGGAGGCAATTGGGCTGCTGCTTTTATTGGAACTTACTATTAAGAGAAGTGTTAGAAGTTATGGAACAGTAAGGAATGAAAAAGTGTCTGGGAAAGAGTGTTGAAGTAATAAATGACAGGGGAGAAAGGATAGGAGGCTGCAACCAGTCATTGCAGAGAAAGCAGGACAGAAGGCTATCTGGTCTTACTCCTTTCTAACCAATGGAGTTAAGATAACAATCAAAATGGCTCTTCCAACCTCTTCAATGCCAGATCAATTGCTGATAAACCATAAACTGAGCCATGGTGACACAGTGGTTAGAATAAAGTATTGCAGGCTAATTCTGCCGACTCCCAGCAGTTTGATTCAGACTGACTTAAGGTTGACTCAGCCTTCCATCCTTCTGAGGTCAGTAAAATGAGGATCCAGATTGCTGGGGGGCAATATGCTGATGCTTAGAGAGGACTGTAAATCACTATGGAGTAATATATAAGTCTAAGTGTTATTACTATTGCTATCTTTCATTTCAGACTTCATCCTGGATGAGAATTCTATCCTGGTGTGTATCAGAAACATCTGACTGGGGGAAGAGGAGGTGAGAGGAGTTTATTTCTTCCAACTGTTGGGCTACTTTGAGGTGCAGAATCTTAGAACTGGAAGGCAAAGAGAGATAAGAGTCCTGGTGCATAGAAATTCCACTAACTAGATGTTCTAATCAATAAATTAGATTAGATAAAATTCACTAACTAGATGCTCTAATCAATAGATTCCAAAATTTTGAGTGTGCGCTATTGTCCAGGAAGTTCCCAGGATAAAGGTATATAGTTATCATGTTGTCCATTCTGCTGGCTATCTGTCTCCCGAGCTAGTTAGATTAATCTCAGGCATGGTATAAATTACCCATCTTCGCCTGGGGGATTTCAATGTTCACACTGAGGTTGCCTTGTCAGAACTGGCTCAGAATTTCCTGCCTACAGTGATTAATTATAGATCTGCCCCAGCTGGTTTCTGGCATCAGCATGTAGTGGAACGCACGCTGAGCTTAGTATTTTAACCAGATGGAGTTGGTGATCTGAAGACTGTGGAGCTGAATGAGACATTATTGAAATAGATTGGGTACTTGATATTATCAGCCTTAAGTGCCCTTTTCTTTCTGGTGGAGCCAGATCATCACTTTGGTTTACTAGGGAGCTGAGAGTGATATCCTTATGAGTTCTATTGTGGACAGAAACTTTGGGCACTCCTCCCTAGTTGTTCTGCTCCTTGTGGTTATGCCAGAAGATTTTGCTGGAGGACACAGTGCATTGACCTATATGATGTGTTGATATGAAACATGTAAGTTGGTAAGATTATGTCAGGCTTATGTCTAAACCACTTAGCTCTGAAGTTAAGGAGAGAAAAGATTCAACTTTAAATGGCTGCAAATTTATATTGGGCTAAAAGACCTTCAGCAGATCAGCCATGTTGCATAAATACCATATGGTAGCCCTGCCCAAATAACACATTTGCCTTACACCACCTGCTCTGCCTGCCTACTCAGAAACAAATTAGAGAGAAACAGCAACAGGAAAAGCCAGGATCTCGGTTATAGAGCTCATTGCCGTAGTCCTGGTAGATGCTAAACACAGCTTCTTTCCTAACCCTGATTGGCTGCAGGGGCAACTAAATCACACCAAGCTTGAAGTCAGTCCTCCTGCAAGTGCTTATAACAGATAATGACTGTAAATGACAAAAAAAAAACTCTTGGCAGAACTTCTTGCACCTGAGCTCTGAATATATTGACAGACGCTACAGCAAATATTGTTGTTCCTATTTGGGAGCACTGTTTGCATCCCTGGTGTCAGCTGTCTTGTTTTCCAGTCCTTGCCAGCCCTCCCAGCGTGCAAGGAAAATGCTCATACATGTGTTGCTTTTCTCTCCCTTCTTGGCAACCTTATGAAGGGTTTGTTATGGAAAGGGATGTCTATCTCTTCCACAGCTATTTTTCCCCTTCATTAAAAGGCTTGCTTTTCCTACAAGGAGGTTGGATGCATTTTTTCTTCTTCTGGGAAGCCTGCTTGTGAAGACCGGCCAGATGGTGGGAGTCGGGAGGGAGTCTTCTCCTTTCTGTGAAGTGATGCTGGGAAGATACTGTATGGTGGAAATTGGGGCAGACAGGGTGTCACTGGAAGGGAGACAGCCAGAATGTGTGTGTGTGTAGGAATATAGGAGATTTTTTTTTCACTTTTTTGACTTCCCTTTGAAGTCCTGAGCATGGATAAATGCAGCTTTTCTAGAACAAAAATATTTACAGTACTGTTATGAAATCTGGTACAAGGGCTGTCTTTCCTGGAAAAAAATATAGATTGGGTTAGCTTGTGGGTTGTATGTATTGTGGGAAATCCAGGTGTTGTTTTAGTATGCTATGCACACCAGGCCACCATGTAGTCTTTTTAAAGAGCATTTCACACAAGTACAACCACTGCAATTTGTTAACCCAGACTCTATTTTTTGATTGAAGTTTTATATCTTCACAATTTGTGTATTATATAAGTATATAATGTTCATGTCTCTCATTCAATGTCATCTGTTCAGTTTTTTCCCTCCATCCTTTGAACAATCTACAATTTAATTTTGCCAAATAAACTCTTTTCTGACCTTATTCTTTGCTATGCTTTTTCAGGGTTTTCAAAGGCTTTCAACCTACCAAAAGAAGAAAATATTTGAAGCTCAAGGTTGAACTATGAGATCTTTGATATTCTCTGAGCTTGATTGTTTTCTTGTAGATGTTTCATTACCAAATTGGGTAACATCAGTGCTAGTTTGGTAATGAAATGCCTGTGAGAAAACAACCAAGCTCAGAGAGTCTCAAGGACACTGTGGTTTTAACTTGGTGCTTTTGTCTCTTGTGCTTACATTTGTAGTTCTTCATAATACTACTACATAATACTAATGACCAGAATTAATTTATCCTACATTATCTGAAGGCAAATTCTCTGAAAAAGGCTCTAACACCAGGAAGAGCAGAAGGAAAGAGAGGAAGGCCACCACCAGAAAGGGTGGAGGGACTATGTTACAATGAAGATGAATGCACTTTTTGGAGACTTGAAAGACCAGATTAGAAAAGAAAATCTATCTGTGTGGTTGGTAGGAGTTGAAAACAACTTGGTGCGTAATCAGTCAATCAATCAATTATACTGACTAACATGGATCCTCTGAATCAAGCTTAGTATGGAATTTGAAATTCCTCAAAAAAAGGGGCAGAAATAAAAAATGCCTCTCCTTTAATATTATCAGGGAAATATGTTTACAAATATGAAATATTTCACCTAGGTCTTTTTAATTAAAAAATGATTCACACATATCGTATTTTCTTATGTAAAGTTATATTCTGGCCATCCTTTTATCTGACTAATCTAGTCGCCAATGTGTGCTAATTCAAAGACCCAAAGTCATCTACCATAGCATAAGATATGTTGCTTTATCAAAAGGAAATCTTCAGTTTGACTCCAAACAAATTTACCTAACTTCTGTGGGATTCAGCCTCTTTGTAGATTTGCTTAACATACTTTTCTCAGCTGTGAGAAAAAAAGGTGTAAAATTCATATTTTATTTACAGAACAGGCTGCAGTTACTTTTGCTTCATTGTGACTGAACAGAGGAACATGTAGTGAAAATACAGCTTTTCCAGAAACTTTTGAAGATGCTATCTGGTGATTTCTGTCATAAGAAACTATAGCTGCAATTGTGGAAATTGCTGGAAAAGAGCATCTGTGTGATTGATGGTTCACACATTCATTTCGTTGTGTAGTCACGGGTATGCATAGGTTCAAAATGAGTGAGGATGGTGGTTAATCAGTCTTGAATTTTAAAAAATCCAATCATCTTCTCCACCACACCTACAGAGTCAAACATTTTGTTATATCTTGCTATATAAACAGTAAGTAACTTTATTATGGTTTTAGACCAGTTTTTATTGTGTTATCTGTATTTTCCTATTCACAGGGCATTTGTGGGCATATTATTTATCATATGCAGGAGAGTGAGACTTGCAGAAGACTATTTTGAAAGTACCATGCTGGACTGACAGCAGACTTTAAAAAATACATCTGTGCCCCATTTTTCATTTATAGACTTAATTGAAATCAATGAACAACTCACAAATAAATGCATAGTAGGGTCACAAACTCATCACCTGAAATCTCAAACTACTACAAAACACCACACTGAAACTATTTTAAACTCAGTGTCACAAACGTTTGATTGATAATGGTACACACTGATACCCATCGGAAGAATAATGGAAGAAAGAACATTTTATACATGTGTTTTAGAATTAAAATGGAAACAGCAACCATGACAAAAGCTGTTGTCTCACAAATAGCATTCTGTGTGAGGAAGGAACCAGGCCTTACCATGCAGTAGTGCATCAGGAGGAGAAAATCTGCCAGCATGCCACAGCGATTAAATTCAGCATAGAAACTAAATTCTCTTTGGAAGGCGTGAAGATTATCCAGCTCATCTTTCTCTGCCAAGTGGGCAGGTTTTCTCTAGGCTTCAATCTTTCACCAGTAGTCAAAGCCTTAGCGTGCATCCTACTTCAGTCAGTGGGAGGAATATTTCCTCCAGCTTTGCAATGCCATTTCTCATCAGCCTGGAGAAGTTCTTCATTCCTCTGCTGGCATCAGAGAGACTCCAAGAGAAACAGATAAAAATGGGGAGGGGGGAGGGGAGAAAAGGTAAGAGAGAAAAAAGATCTTAGTAATGTATATTGAGGCACTGTCAGCTCTCTGAAAAAGAAAGAGGCATTCTATTTTCATACTCCGAGCAATCCAATTTTATCCATTTTACCTGCAGAGAGGCAATTATTTTGTAATGAACAAACATTCACAATTCCCACTTGGCACACATTGTGCAAAAACAATTCAGTTTTGTATCACCAACGAATATTCTCTCAGCCCTCAACGAAGAAAAGGAAAGATACCTCTAAACTTGCCCTTGCTCAGGCAGCCAAAATTGTATATTAGTATTGGAAAGCAGCTGGAGAAAACAGGCATAATGCTCAGTAAAATCTTCCTATCAAGAGAAAAAAGACTACAATTCATGTGTTTCAATCATCCTTTTCTGATTTCAAAAGAGTTAGCTGCAGAGGTGGTATTCTACCGGTTCACACCGGTTCAGCCAAACTGGTAGCAGAAAAAGCTGCTGCTTGGGCGAACCGGTAGCAAAAAAAATGGCTACCGGTTCGGCCGAACCATTAGCTTAAAAAATCCTCTGCATCCGCATGCTCCCCTCTCCCTTCCACGCATGCGCATGCCTACCAGCATGCGCCTACTGTGCATGTGCGTGTCGATCATCTGAGAGGGCTCTTTGATCCTCTCAGCTGATTGGCACACTTTTTTTAGCTACCAGTTTGGCCAAACTGGCAGCTAAAAAATGTGCT
>JAOYMU010000001.1:126168448-126179061 GCA_025802295.1 Psammodynastes pulverulentus | reverse complement strand
TAGACCTATCATCGTTGAGTTCAAGGTCTTTAAACAAAGTTACTTTAGTAGTCTTCCCTCCCCCTCACAATTTTGCATTTTTATAATCTATAATTAGAATGGAAGATTTTAATGTATGGAGATACATATCATTTGGACTGGTCATGAACACTGCCCAGAGTTTTTCTGGCTGGGGTAGACTCCAAGCATTCTCAGATAAATAAAAGAAAACATTCTGAAACTATAAGAAAAATAAGAAAGCTGTAAATATGGCAGCTGGAGAAATTTGGATTCCTTTTCAGTCAGGACTTTGTAATGCCTCCCTTGGCAGGAAAAAAAAGTGCTTTCAAACATTTCCTATGGCCAGCTATGAGTCTTTCTATTTTTATTTTTGGATTTTTTCCCAGTCTTTCTTGCAAAAACTCTTATAGCTCAGAAATATTCCAAGGTGTCTTTTTATGCACGATATACTTGAGATCTCCCCACTGATTCTCAATAATATTCAAAACTGGAAACTCTGAAGGCCATTCCCAAATCTTTTGGGGGGGGGGTATAATTAGAGATATGTTTTGGATTGTTGTCTTGCTGGTATATATCCAACTTCTTTTCAGCTTTGTTTTCTTCACTGATTGTGGGACATTAGCTCTAAAGATAGGGTGATATTTAGTTAATTATGTCTTTCCTTTCACCCACATATTCCTCGTGCCACTGCAACTTCAAAGTATAATAGGACAACCTCCAGGCCTAAGATGTTGACAAGATATTCTTTTCTTCAAATGTTTAATCTTTTTTTAAAAATTCCAGATATATCTTGGGTATTTGTGGCTGAATAGCTTGATTTTCTTTGATACCTCCAAAGCACTTCATCCCAAAATTGTTTTACTTTGCATATTTCAAATGATATGTTTGTGATGAGAACAGGAAAAAAAGAGTTTCATTCTCATACCACTCTCATACAGATCATTGTGCTTTTTGTGGACCTGAGACAATTACTCTAGTTGTGTCATATACATTTTTCATTTGCAGTAATCTATTGTTCTGTTTTACAGATTTCATCAGTTTTTCTACAGCCTTAACAGATATTTTCTTGGTTTTCCAGATCTTCCCTTTATATAATAAATTAGAAACTGAGAAATTTTCCAACCAGCTAGGCGACCTTGGGTCAATTATTTTCTCATAGCCCAACTTACTTCACACTACAGGGAAAATATAAGGAAGGAGTGCTATATATGACATGTTTAGTTTTACAAGAAAAGTAGGTTACAAATTCTCTCTCTCTCTCTCTCTCTCTCTCACCCACACACACATTTATCTTGCCTTGATTTCAACAATTTTAAGTAATTTCCATTTCTTCACAATTTTTCATTATTGAAACTGCTAAGTAGAAATATTTAGATCATTGTTATAGAATTGTAGGAGATTAGGAGTCAAAACGTAATCAGTCTAGAGTCCCGTCGCACTCACAAGAGATTCAAGTCCAACCCACCTCAAATTCCTTCTTCTCTTATCTCCCACTTATTTCTTTTGGCTGTTTTAGTTCAGATTCTTGTAGAGAGCTTAAGCTTACAAAAATATTTATACCCATTTAAACTGTCTGAATCTCCTGATTTCTCTAGCATTTGTCTTCCTCCCTTTTCCAAGAGTGAATTAGCTTCATTTTAAAATGTTCAATGCCCAAGGTTGTTGGATATAGACATATCACTCACAATCATAAAAGTTAAAAGGACAGAGTAGTCGTTCAGTTATCCTATCTGGCTAATTGTAGGCCTAACTATTCCCTCACCTTTTTGAGTCTTATTAACAACTGTGTAATTAAAACATAAAAAGTAATGATGTGTCAACTGGAATGGTATCCAAACTTCTGAATTTGCCATATTTACTAGTTTCTCATTTTGGTGTTATGTTTAATTTCCCCCCATAAATAGAATGTGCTAAGTAACTGTTTATTTAGGCACTTGTAACATACAATTTGATCGGACAGCTTAAAACTGGTCATTGAAGAGCTGTGCTGAGGGCAGATCTATCGATGCTACTCTGAGATATAAACATTTAGAGTGGTAGGTAGGTAGGTAGGTAGGTAGGTAGGAAGGAAGGAAGGAAGGAAGGAAGGAAGGAAGGAAGGAAGGAAAAGAAACCTTTCTAAGAATTTCAGGAAAATCTGAAGACATGGACTGAATATTCATGAGTTCAGTTGCCTCATGAGTTTAATCACATGGTCTGAATACTGTATCTCCAATGTGGAGCTACTCTTCTCAGATATGATCTAGGCTATTGCAAATGGTAACAATGAGCAAGAAACATGCCAAACGTTTTGGGGTCTGAGAACCTTCCTCTGAAAAATTCTATGATTTTTAAAAATCTTCCTTGTCTTTCACCTTGATCTCCAACTACTCTTGATTATTAGAGTCCTTCCCACTTAATTTATGTTCTGACCAAGGCTTCCTGAGACAGTAACAATCACACCAAAAATCCTCTTTTTATTTCAACAGCTGTGAATTATGTTCATTCACAGCCTATAATGAGCCCCAAACAGTTTGCAAATAGTCCAACAGAAGTCTGCCACAGTCTTTTGGGATAAGGCTGATAACCACCCACCTTTATCTCCCTTGAACTACTGCCAATAACCTAATTGCCAATTAGCTGTGCAAGGCCAAATGGAGCACAAAGTCAGCATGGAGCTTCAGAGTTTAAACTGACCAGAATTAACAAAATTGCTTCCTGCAAAGGCTCATGTCCCTTTGCTCCTCCTTTATGTCTTATGGGAGGGGCCAATCATCTCCAAGCCTTAGTCCTGAATTGTCCCTTTTGTCTTAACTGTTCTTGCCTTCTGGCAGCTCTGCACATACGTGCACTGGGAACAGGCCCCCCCTGTTCCTCTGCCTCACTGATGTCAGATTCTGAAGGCTCTGGAGTCAGAACATAACTCCCAGCTGACCCTGGCCCCATCTCTGTATTGGATGCAGAGCCCTTATCCAAGCCTTCCCCAGACTCTAGGACTGGCTGTTGTTCCTCCCCAGACTCCTCACCATCGGATTCTGCGGCCAGCTCTGCAGGCCACTGGCAGACCACAACAGCTTAATCCTTGTTCCTGGTAGGTCATTGCTCTTTCTTTTGCCTTTTTGGGAGCAGGAAACTGCATTAAAATATTTTAGTATGCATTGCTAGTCTTGTCATTTTATAGATTCAGCTCAAGACTTAAAACTAGTTGGTAACATTAAACCTCTGAGTCATAAGGTGTTTGGACCCTGCTGAATCACTCCTTTTCCTTCATTTCTAGCAGTGGAGTGAAATTTAAAACTGATATATTATACTCCCAAAGCAACAAAAACTATTACAGTGCCTTGGAGATTTAACAGAAACTATTTTTGTAACATAAAGGTAAAAGTGCATAGGTATAGAACTTTGGGACAGGGTCCTCTTCTAAATGAATCCCAGTGGGGAATTAGTACAGCAGAAGCAGATTTTTAAAAATAAACATGCTTAAATAGGAAAAAGCCTGTCACCTAGTTATGTTAATTTGTTATTTTCACTATCATCCATTTAGCTAAGTTTTAACCTATTATAATATTTTAAGAATATTTTACTGAACAACAAAAATACCCTTCTGTCTTCAATTTAGTCATAAGTTTAATTTAAAACCAAAGAATGTTATAGTAAAGTATTATTAACAAATGGTTCTGTATCTGACCAGATTTTTCCCTTACAAAAATATCCAATATCTTTTGCACAATGATTATTGTGCAAAAGAGCCAAAATCTCATTTCCCTTTTGAATGGTATCTTGACAAACATCCAATCTGGTGTTATTTGCCCCTGAAGTACCATTTCATGAATAGACTGTGCAACCAACAAGTAATGGGTTGCAACAAGAGCCACAACATATATTGTTAGTGCTGTTACATTTAATTGGGAAAATATATCAATAAAAACTCAAGTTACAAAGAAATAAAACAAGTGTGGAAAAAAGCAAAGAGAAATACAAATATAGAATAAAATAGCATTGTGGTTTCTTGGTAGAGTAGTTGCTCCGCATATAAAAGATGCTCTTTGATCAGCCAGTGAACAATGGGAAAAGAGCATGCCTGAAACATTATGGAAACACTTGAGTAAATTCCCAACTTGAGTAAAACTATATTGGCTATAACAGACAAATAATCAGCTAAATGTTCCTATAAGCCGTTAGATTAGAAAAGGAAGGGCTGTAGTCAGGGGTGGGATCTAACCGGTGCAGCTACCGGTTTGGGATCGCACATGCGCACTGGAAAAACGCACAAGTGCCACTTCTCAGCCCCCAGCTGGAGCTTGCAGCAACAATCAGCTTGAGCTGATAAAGAGCAGGTAAGAATCAGGGCAGGTAGGAGGGCCCAATATGTATTTTTTGCTTCCTATTCCTCTCCATGGAATGGAGGCTTCCTTTAGCTACCGGATCGCCTGCACCAGACAGAACCAGGAAGATTCCATCCCTGGCTGTGGTGCATTGGGACAGGGTGTTTGTGTACGCAGTGTGTGTCTTTGAGTTAACATTGACTCCTGGTGAATGCCTGGACAAGCCCCTGTGATTTTCTTGGCAAGATTTTGAAAGTGATTTGCCAATGCTTCTTTCTTAGGACACAGAGAGGGTGACTAGCCCAAGGTCATCTAGTTGATTTACTACTTAAACTGGGACTTACCATTTCTAGTTTGATGCCTTAACAACTTCACCAAACAATCTCCTTTGGGAAAGTTTTTGACCTAAATAAAACAGCTACCAGGTTCAATCCATGCATCTCTAGGCAAAGTTGAAAAAGAGAGGCTGTCATTATTAAACTGAAAGAGCTAATGGACTGAATCAGTATAAGACAATTCGATTATTCTATTTATTGTTCAAGGTTACAGGATCACATTCTTGGAAGAAAGTGTTCCTTGGAAGTGTTGTTGATGTAATGAATTCCACAAGACTTGCTCACTAAGAAACAATATTCTTTTTGGGTAAAAGCAAGAAGGAGGCTGTGAAATTATGGAATTATGGAAGATACACTTCTTGACATGACAGAAGAAAGGAAAAAAGGCTCATCAAGCTAAGTAAGAAGACACTTGCTCACTGCAAAGCAGTCATTGCATTGCTCCCTATGGTGAATTAAGTGGGTGTATGTCGCCAACATTTCCTTCAGATTATATATCTAGGGAAGAATAAAGAACAGAGAAGAGGAATTTGGCAATAGGTTCTGTATCTCACACCCATGTTTTTCATTCTTCTACAGAAAGTCCATACTCATGCACTACCATTTTGTCAACTTACTTGTGGTGCATATTTCTCCAGAATCCCTACATATGAACTCTTAAAATATAAGATAACTACTTCTGGATCAGACTATATATATAATCTAATGCTCAATTATCTGAGTATTAGAAAAAACCCATAAAAACAATAGTATAGCATCCATCTCCTATTATCTCCTACTTCTCATTATTTCTGACAATGCTACCTGTATATTGAGATATGAACCAATGGTCTAAATTAATGTAAGCCCCTCATTTTGAAATTCATCAGCATCCTATAAATAAGCATCCCCAAACAGATACTCATATTGTATATGAAGTTGCAATTCTGGTTTCAGTCAAGGACCAAAATAGAAATGACTTTGATCACACAAATGCAAATTGTGTGTTTATTTATTTATTTAAATAGTAACTGTGTAGATGAGAGCGAGATCTGGATCAGAAATCCATATTTATTATTTACTGCTGTTAAAGATTCTATTTCTGATGCATATTTGGGTGGAAATTATAAAAAGAGTTTGCAATAAGGCAAAGCATTTAAACAGTCCCTATCAGAGGACCTGGCCCTCTTATCTATGTATTACATGTACATTCATTATGCCCAAACAGACTCAGAGATGTTTAAGAACCATAAAATACATGGGGATGCCTGGGAATTAATCTTGAACCTTCTAACATGCAACATAAGAGTTCCACCACTGAGCTAGAACTTTGATAGGAATCAATAGAAAAACTCTTATGTTTTTCAAGGATAAGAAATATCCAATAGAATGAACAGCACTGTTGGAAACAAGCCACCAATGGCCATCAATTTGCAGTAAATGAACTAATTGTGTGGTGTGTTGTGATTTCACAAAACTTTGCAAAAAATCAAGGCTTCTCCAGATAGCCAAACACATAGTCAAATGCTAGCTGCATTTTTTAAAATAGTTTGCAATGATTAATTTTAATAAAATAAATAAAGTATTTGACAATATTTTATTTTACAATATAGTAAAACTGACGAACGAACTCTCTGTGTGTTCAGTTATTTATCTAAACTATTAACAGGCAGATTGTAATATTTCTACTTGTGAGGGAAAAATGAACATGCTGTACTATGAAAATGCAAGCAGTTTTAAAGTATGGAATTGACTGGTGCTGGGGGACAGAGAGAAAAATTGTGTATTTCACATTTAAGCAACACATTTGTTTACTAACTTCCACTAGTAAAGCTATTGCATGAGTACACTTAGCTGGAGCAAGTCAGATTGAACTATATGGGAGTTTTGGGTGCATTAACATGCATGGATTTTATGTTATTCAAATACCGGTAGTGATACACAAACAAAGTAAAGCAGCTATTGTTCAAAATGATCGGAACCAAGAGAACTGAAGTTATTCTTTAATTAATTAAAGTTATAGGCTGCCTCAGTCACAACATGATTTACAACAATTAAAACAAAATACCGTAAAACCAGAAGCCAAAAACAAAAAGTTGAAACAAAGCATATATTGCACAAACATTTTCATTACATAAGCAGTAAAGTTTATTATACAACCATACTGAGCCCTTTGAACACTCTGAATATTAGTAAATTTCACCTTCAAACCCATTATTCAATTTTTAGTGGCCTTTATTCAAGTGACTATGACTGGATTTATACTGAAAATACTTTTTGCGGATTAGAGAAATTGGATTTTAATTATACCTCAGGAAGAGGAAGAGATTAAAAACTCTAAAATAGAAGAGACATGTGCCAATTTCTAAATTGATTATTTTTCTATCTAAAACTGCATGAGGAAACGACTTGTAGTGTTACACCTGCCATGGACAAAATAGGTTGTTCCATCTATCTCAGCAGCTTAAAGAAAGATGGGATGATAGCTACAACATGCTTAAAACTTTTTGCATGGTAATTTGTTAAATTTTTCCTTGCAAAAGTTGTAAAATGCTAATTATTCTAGAATTAATTTTGCTCTGATTCATATGTTTCTTAATTAGGGTTCTACATCAGACCAGATGGCTGTCGTCATTAAATCATGATATATTCCACTCAAATGAAAGCAGCTGGATTTTTGGATTTACTGTAATTTATTTTATACATGTCAGAGAAGAACTGAGAAATAATTAATAACATTTGCATGAATATCTGGATTATGATAAGAATTTTTCTTTCTTGTTTTCTTTCTCCATTAACTTAAGAAAAACAGATCAGATGTTCGGCTCTAGAGTTAAAGATAATAACACTAATGAAAAGGATTTGGTTGTTTAGAAGATGAGTATGAGTCAACAACATGATGCAGAAGCCAAAAAGGCAAACACAAAGAAATGTATATTTTAATAAATTAAACAAAATTAGTTCAGAAGGCAAATTTGTCTGAAATCAAGTTGCTTATTCAAAAGATAAGATTTCAGTGTTTTATAAAGGACAGCTACTCCTGAATCAGCTACAAATATTCTATTGAAAGCAGTTGGTTAAATTGGTATGCATTCCAAATTTCACTGTGTTTCATGCAATATTTCCTGTAGAATAATGTTCTTTTGCCTAGTTCTACCACACTGCTGGATAGGAGTTGAAAAACAGCATCCATCAGTGATGGGGGGGGGGGGGCTATTTTGCATGGCAAGTGGTGCCAGGCATCTCCAGTCTGTAATCCCAGAAAGCTAGTAACAGATACAACAGAAAATACTGAAGCAAAATCAGAAACCAGCAAAATCAGCAAAATCGAGTATCTGCTTTGTATAGCGTGAATTTTTGAGACAAAGCAACAACAACAACAACCAAGCCAAAACATTTTGTTTATTCTTCCATTCTTCTTTACAAAAGAGGAGCTGTAATTCCCCTATCTCAGCACAGGTGAACAAACTACCTATCCTCTGACCCTTTATGTTTATGTATTCTTCCCTTAGGTTAGTTGGATTGGAAAGAAGAATCATGGGGGAGTGATCAGTCAAACAAATGGGCATGTCTTCTCTAGTTGATTACATTTGCTACACATTTGCAATGGAAGAGTCTTTATATTTATTGTTGCAATCTTAATGGAACATGAGGCGGTAGGGAAAGTCACTTAATCAAGCCCACCCTGTAAGTTTAGCAGTATAGCAAGGATGAGTGTCCAAATGTGTTAATATCTGGCTTGCAAACACATACACACACCCATTTATTGTAAATAAATAAGTCTTCAAGTTTAAGGCTTTAAAATATCTGCTTATCTAAGTCTGGTCAGAATACTCACATATGTACAAGGAAGAGTATCCTATATACTAATAGAAAACTTCTTCATTCTCCAGGTTTATAAAGTAGCACGGTATCTTTATTACTCATTTGTAATTTTGTAGACATTTCTGAGGTGTACATAATCACCCCCATCTAAAAAGGGGGGTGATAATTTTCAGGAAGTAGATCCATCACCACAATCATCCCAAAGCAGAATCAAAACATGGAACAAAATGGAAAATGAAGGATAGAATAGACATAGTTAACTTAACTCTGAATAAAAATATTGTTTTTCATGTTGGCCCAACTTTTGTATTAAGTAAATATAAGTGTTACAAAAAAAGAAAATCTAATTAAAGTGAAATTTAACTGAACCACCTTATAAAATAAAAATCTGTATACCCAAAACCATTTCAAAGCATCCAGAACCCTTCAAATTGCTTCTAAGAGATTTGAAAGTGATTTGGAGATTCAGTAAGTCATCGGTGTTTCTAGATTTGAAATCTCAAACCTAACTTCAACTTGTTTTAATATGAAGAAAATAAGTGGAGAATGACCAGCTCTGTGATATCCATGTGAGTAGCTGGTTAATTATTATTAACAGAATAACAGATTTGGAAGGGACCAAGTCCAACCCCCTGCTCAAGCAGGAGGATTATATCTACAAATTATATCAGTTGGGGAAAATATTGCTGTGCTGCTCTTTCTTTAATTTGACCTTTCTATCCCTTGTGATCTTCTTGCTGTCCCCAAATCCATAATGTTTTATGCTTAACTTTCTTGACTCTCAACCTATTTATCCTACTAGCAATATAGTCACTGCTAGTCTCTCTGTCTGGCCTGTTGGCAATTTGTTAGACCAATCAGCTTCCACTTTCTGATTTCTATGTCTCTGTCCCTTCCAAAATAATATTTCAAATATCTTGTTTTTTATTCTGTTATTTATACTTCCCTGACTTATATAGCAATAGCACTTAGATGTACCACTCTAAGCAGTTTTACACAGTCAGCATTTTGCCCCCAACAATCTGGGTCCTCATTTTACTGACCTCAGAAGGACGGAAGGCTGAGTTAACCTGGAATTGATGACACTCGAACTGCCGAGCTATTGACAACCAGCAGTCAGCAGAAGTAGCCTGCAGTACTGCATTCTAACCACTGCGCCACCACAGCTCTTGAATAATTTGAGGGTTTCTTTCTTCCTTTCTTTTTCATTTCATGAATGGATCTCAGATTGAGCTTGCTGTTAGATTCTTCCATAGAATAATATTGTTTTATTTCATAGTGTGATGTGCATACATATATACCCACACAATATTGATCTCACACACACTTTTCTGCCTTTAACAAAAAATAATGTTGCACACAATCCAAAAGAGACCAATTTTACTTGGCAACCCAAAAGGTTAGAGGGTGGCAAATTCTTCAAACTTTACTAAAAGCTTTATGTTTAGTTTTGGATTGTTTGTTTTGTTTGCCTTTTTTTTTAATGCAGCAAGATATTTTCTGCACATTCTTTCTAAAAGCTCTGTGCTGAGCAATTTGGAGGCTGTTCATTTATTTCTTCATCCCCTCTATCTCTGGCTCAGAAGAGGTATTTCAAAAATTATTGAAGTGAAACTGTTCAAGCTATCTCGCTGAAATTTGGCAGGGTTGATATCCCCTAAAGGATATACCACTTTGGAAAATTGCTATGAGTAATTTTTAGTTTACTTTTGCATTCTGCACACTCTCAGGTCAGTCGCTATATCCAGATCAGAACACGGGTGGACATAATTGAATTCAGCTGGCAAAAGCAGCCTAATGGTTATGATCAGCCAAATGTCAAAACAGTTTAACGGGCAAAACAGGACAAAAAACAAGTGAAAGAAGGAATCATAAACTATAAGGTGGGGAAAGGAGATGTGGAGAACTTAATACATTCAGAATTGCGCAGACCAGCTAGAAACAGTGTTGTGAATAATTAGCATGGACAGGCTTTGATATTTCCATCTTTAACTGTTTCAGGTATGTAATAGCAGCAGAAAAGCAATGGAAAGTAGAAGTCTTTTCTTCTGAATTAAAAAGAGGAACAATTTGGTGAATGAAGATGATATATCTAACCAGGGCTTTTTTTCTGCCGGAACGCAGGGGAACCGCGTTCCGGATCCTTTCTGAAGTCCGGATCACGTGGTAC
>JAOYMU010000001.1:126061421-126071934 GCA_025802295.1 Psammodynastes pulverulentus | reverse complement strand
TGAAGGAAAGTGCAGGGTGAGTGCGGAGGATGAAAAACGGGCCTCCCAGAAGTTTGGGAAGGTAGAAATGGGTCTATTTCTGGCTTCCAGAGAGCCCCCAGAGCCCAGGGAGGCCATTTTTGCCCTCCCGGAGACTCGAGGAAAGCCTCCAGAGCCCAGAGAGGGCAAAACACACACACCCCGCCATGGTGCAGGAGGGTGACTAGGCCACACCCACCATGGCCACGCCCACCCAGCAACTGGGCAGAGAAGTGTTTGCTAAATTTTTTGAAGCCCATCCCTGCATAAACATCAACAGTTTTGTTGCTTGTTAATCATGTCCTTCCTTTGACCAATAATTCTACCCCCTTACTTTTGGATCCAATGGAAATGTGAGGCAAATTGTTTCTCCAAACTGAAGTTTAGCAATGTCAAAGAGAACAGTGAAGGGGTGGCCATCCAAAAGGCAGCAGTTTTCATCATGAACGATCAGTTCCAAAATATTCTGAGAAGAGAAGGAAACTTAAATAATCAGATTTTGAATTTGGACCACCAAACCAAAAAGTGAGTACCATTCATTGGTGAGACTCTTCTCTTCATACATAAGAAGGCAATTTCACTTTCATTACAGAATTCCAGTTATAGTTTAAGATCAAAGTATGTATTAGGACTATAAGTCTTTGAAGTCTAAGCTTGGGGAAGGAAGCATAACTATAGTTTATTCTTACATTATATGTAAAAGTTAAATTTACTCCTTGATTTATCTTTCAGTTATAATTCCACTACAGCACTTTAAATTGTCAATGGCCTCTGTGAAAAAGAATTTTATCAAGTAGCTTCAGATGGCATGTATCAGTATTGATGTGAACATTCCCTATAATCTTTAGTCAAACATAGACAGAGGACCAAACTGTATGATTATCATATAGTTCAATCTGTCATAACTGAATTTAGATGAAGCACCTTGGCATATGAAATTAAATCTTTCTTACTGTAATTGTCCTTGACGTAAAGGAATTTGGCGGCAACTTAATGGTAGAACCATTGAGCATTCTTGGTTATAGACGATTCTGTATTTTTAACAATCATTGTCTTATAGTATATCCCTTCAAATTCTTCCTATGCTTCTTTATATCATAAATACTCATGAAGTCCAGTGGTTAAGCCAGCTCCTTCTATACTTGATATTCTACTGTTGATATTCTACTGTTTTTCCTTTCTGTTATCCATAATAGACAATTTGCTATAAACAGATGGCTTTCCCATTGACTTTATTTGTCAGATGGTCTCAAAAGGTGATCACATAACCTGGGACACTGCAGCCATCATAAATATGAAGCAGGTGCCAAGCATCTGAATTTTGATCATTTGACCATGGGGATGCTGCAGTGGTCATAAGTGTGAAAAACGATCATAAATCACTTTTTTCATTATCATTGTAACTTTGAACAGTCACTAAATGAACTGCTTAAGTCAAGGACTACCTGTATATCATAATCCAGTTGCTATACCACTGTAGTTTTATTCTGTTATTAATAACTGCAATGTTGTATTTACCAAAAAAACTTGTTAAAATTATTATAACCATACAAAAAAATCTTACAAATGCATGCCCAGTAATTGTTCCCCAGTCTGGCACTGAAACAGGAATTAAATAAACATGTTTATAAAAAGTATTTTGGATTAATGCCTTTTTACAACTGAATATTTACAAAATATGAATCTGAATGTAGTTCAGGAACTCAAAGAGTAATATTAACCACTTTGTGCCTTACTTTGACTTGATTCTGTATCCTGTAGCAGAAGGTTTCATTCCATACTGGATCTTTACAGTCCTTAATGTTCTTTGTCCGAGCCGTTTCAAATGAAGCTGATGGCAGGAACAAGCTCACATAGCACTCAGACTGGCTAACTGTTGAGTTTTGATTTTTTTTTTTAAAAAAAAGGAAGGATTAATGCAGCATTCCTAGAACACATGCTATCATTAAAGTTTATTTTAATCCCTGACACGATCATATACATATACATATAACCAAGAGTGCAAAGAAACCAAGAGTTTTCTTAACTAAACCTAATTTCTGAATTCACAATGGCTGAATGAACGTTAAAGTTTAGGTCATAAATCCATGGAACTACATAAGCACTTTCACTATGTTCACACGATGTGTAGAAGTTGATGCATGGTCTCTAAAAGTAGGTTTATTTTACAAGCACCAACAATAACATATGCATCATGATATCAACATACAAATGACATAAATGGAGTATGTCACATCATTTATGTGTTAATACTATATATTGCATGTGACCTCACTTGCTGTCCTTTGAAGATGCCTTTGTCTGTAATGGCTACATAAAATGCCTTTAATTAACTATATACTGTTTGTAAATTGTTTCTAGCTCTCTCTAGAAGTACAAGAAGTTCTAGGAAGAAGCAGCTCTGTGGCAAAAATGACCTTTGCTACAACAGGGTGACATTTTTACTCTATTTTATTTACCAGTGAACAGTTACAAATACTATCTTTATCTACAATTCCCTTCCTTTATATTGTATAGCTATTGAAACTGCTTTTAATATAGTACTGTATAGACAATTATCTTGCTTCTTTGGCAGCTCATATAAGGTGAAGAAGTTCAGTCAATCAGAATAGAGCTGGAAGGGACCTTAGAGGTCTTCTAGTCCAGCCCCCTGCTCAAGCAAGGGGACCCTATACCATTTCAGACAGATGGCTGCCCAGTCTCTTCTTAAAAACCTCCAGTGATGGAGCACCCACGACTTCTGAAGGCAAAGCTGTTCCAACTGGTTAATTGTCCGGCTGTCAACCTGGTAATCTCTCCCCAGCTGCGGTGAGTGGTGGGCTGCTTTCATTGGCGGAGAGAAAGCAAACTTTGCTTCCTCCCGCAGAATCTGTCACCTGCGGGGAGAGGAAGATCGCCCGTGGAAGCACGAGTCTGGTCCGGCGCGCGTGGCGCCGGGCTGAAATGTAAGGGAAGGCAAGGGACTTCGGGGTTGGGTTGCCGGGCCAACTTCCCCCCTTCCCAGCTTTTTTTATTTTTCAAACCGTCCGGTTCCAGCAATACCTCGTATTCCTGTTTGATATTCTGAGAAAACTATTTTATGCATAAGTTATTTTATGCAGACATTCTGCTATCATCTTAGTGCAGTTGTGCCGCTTTCGTTTCCCTCTTATTTCCTGCCATAATTACTCTAGCCACCAAAACGCCTCGCGTGCGGTAATATCGGTAGGCTGTTTTCTCGGTAATAAATCCCAGGGTGTTTGAACTGGCTCAGTTTTTTGATAGAGAACGAACCGGCCCCGTTGACTGTTAAGAAACCCCCCCTCCCTTCAAGATAATGGTTATACTACTAGAATAATTAAAATTCATTTAGATGCCTGTTTTGACGATCGCTGTGTTGTCGTGTGACTGCGCAGAGTTAGACTGCAGAATTGGCAGGCGAGTTAGTGGTGCGTGGTGAAAAGGCACGTGGAGGAAGATGGGAGAGAGGCTTTGAAGAGCCAGATGTGGAGTTGCCCGCCAGGGTTGGCTTCACAAAATGGGTGTGCCAAAAATAAGAAAAGAAGAAGAGCTTGGCTGTTTCTAAGTGGGCGTGCCTATAATAAGGGAAAACACCTTCCGCAGGATAGGAGGAGTGCTAGTGCAAATCAGAAGTTGAGCAACTTGTGCTATTTATATTGTAACTTTGTTGAATCAATTGAACGAGGCCTAGCTGATACTGTACCTTCTGCTGAATGTATATCTAAGAGTTGGGCTGGCATTTTGGGAAACAGTCATTTCTGATCAAATCCTCTGAGAAGGTTAACTTATGGGGGCTTTTTCTGAAATGCTGAAACATATCTATTCCATCCTATAAAATGATTTTTTTTCTCATTTAGGCCAGGGAATTTCAGGAGCATCAGAAGTTATAACTATACTTACTTACTTTTTTCTTAACAGATCTTTTATTTATTTTATTTTTCCTGGTATAGCTATAGGATAGTATAATTCAGTTTTAATTGACATCAGATTTATTAGACGTGAACTTTGGAAGAAACCTTCTTGTTACCAAAGATGCGGAATAGATCTCTCAATATTCACAAAACAATGTTTGGCAACATTTTCCCTCCTAATTCACTTGGAATGTCATTAAGGACAGTCCTTGGCATGTTCTAGGAAAAAAACAAGAACAGATGCTGTAAGTGGTAAACCTGACATCCTTTAAGTGTGTTTGTACCTCCCAAACATACTTCACTGGTGGGACCATTGACTATATAATAACTGTGAGCGTAATTGAACACATTTGCAGTGCCCCAGTTGGAGAAAGACATTATCCAAGGCTGCTGTCTCTAACTCTTTGGGAAAGAATCATATATAGAGACCTTGCTGCTTTCTGAGCTTGGTTGTTTGCAGACCTTTAATTTCATGTACTGGTGATGTTACCTAGTTCGATATGAAACCTCTGTGAGCAAACAAAGTTCAGAGAGCACCAAGGATTCCACAGTTCAATGTATATTCTTTGTTATTGGAGGTTAATATATACTTTTACATTTATGGCAGTGCAAGTGCAACACTGGAAATTTAAAATCAATTAAAATTAGCAAAAGATTTGCTGTGTACACATGATAGGTGGATACATTTGTATTTGGCTGTTGCCTCTTGCATGCTTTATAGTACCAATATGTAGTGTAGTAGATTAGTAAACTCAGAAAACCTAAATTCAACCGCCCACCTAGATTATGGAGATTTACTGGGTAATTTGGGAGGGACCAGTTGGTTTTTCAATTTAACCCCATACATACCATCTTATGTACCATAAAGAAAAGATAGATATATAAGTAACTAATATATAAATAAATAAATAGGATGAGGGCTTCTCTTCTTTTTAAAGCTAGCCTTTAGTCAAACATAATATTGTCAAATCACCATCAAGATTGGCTCTAGGTCCATTCTATTAAGAATTATACTTTTTACAGATGAAAAATAATGTGGAGTAGATATGAATTTTACTTATGTATGTACTTATTTGCAGGCCGCTATAATCTGCTGACACTGAGCAATCACTAAATAATACAAGGCAACCCATTCTCTAGACCAGTTCCAAGAGACAATTGCAATAAGCCAGTCTTCCTGACTTGATGGAAAATCTAGCTTTTCACCAAATTCTTAAAAACTGAAAGGGAAGGCGCCAATCTTATTTTTCTGCTGGAAGAGCAAACACTGCAAAGGTGTTTTATGTGGTCCCCAAAGATGACAGTCTCTAACTGGGGAGACATCTAGGGGGCCTGACCTGAGAGATTTATTAGAAATATTAACTCTATTATGCACCATTTTTTAGAAAGCAACTCCCATTGTACTCTACAGCGCTTATTTCCAGCTAAGAGTGCATAAGATTGCAGCCTAATTTTACTTTGCACTAAATAAAATTATTTAACCCCCAATTTTAAGAATTTTAAATGTCTTAAATTTAGTTCTTTGCTATTTTACATTGGTTTTACCTTCCTCTCTATTCCCATGTTGACCCGACTTTGTTGAAAATATTATTGCAATGAGGTACTGATATATAAAGCATTTTTGGTACTTTGAAATGCAGTATTATAATCCATGTTAAGGAAAAGTGCAAGTACGCTAGAATTTACAGTAGAATTTAGAAGTTTACTGAAGCATATACTACTTTGCTGGTTTGTCTTCTTTTATTAAATGATTAATAAATCTCTCCAAGAGCAAAGAATATGTATATACCACATTTCTCTTCACGTGTAATGCATTATTATTAATCCATCAGGACTCTGGACTTGTCTTGATTTTGGTTCGGAGAGTTAACTTGCAAAAGAGCTTCTCTCTTGGGTATAATTAAAGGCTGGGCACAAAATGCTTTTCACATTGTTGACATGTGTTGTTGGCACAATTTTTCAGGGAATCCTGCCCATGTGATTTAACTGACTGTTGTTGGTATTCTCTGTATGCAAGGGGTAAACATTCGTATTTCCAGAAAGGGAAGAGCTTCTGTGAGAAAGGCTGGAAAAAAATTGTATTTGATTGCCTAAAGGAATAAAAGTGGGTGGAACAAACTGTTTGTCATTGGCAAACTCCAAACCTTATGTGCCAAACCTCCCTTGTTCTTTCTTTGCTTTTATGCCATGTGAAAACAAGCAACTGTTTTATGGCTCATTAATTATGAGAACAGATACCCTTCGTTTTTCATGAACATCTTGGTACCATGAATTTATTCATGTCATTAAAGAAAGAAGACCAGGACTACATTTTGTCCTGAAAAACTTTGCTTGTGGCCAAGAATTCCTTCAGATAGACTACAGGATAATCTGCAGTGTTACAAAATCGAACAATTATTAAATACCAGACAAAGCATCAGATTGTGCATAGTTAAAGTAATTTAATTCTTATTGAACCAAATCAGATTTGATTTTGGCTTTACCCACTTTCTTGCTACAGCCCCACCCAATTTTTGTTTAATTCCAAACTAAGTAGTGGGTTGGATTCCCGGGCCATATTATGTTGCTGAACATTGGCAGCATTATGAAGGAGAATTGCAAGCTTCAAAAATGATTTGGAGGAAGTATTTTAGATCTTGAGCAAACAAAACACCCCCTTTTCTCTCCATTAAAACAGCCTCACTTTTTCTGTGCAAAGCTAAAATAATATTGCCGTTACTTTAAGAGTCAGACTAATAAATCAGGTTCTTAAAGCAGCTGCGTCTTTTTTTTTTCAAGGTCTCCTGGAAAATAAAATTGTTTTCAGTCAAGGACAAATAAAAGAAATGCAACGAAACACATCCTTTTTTTTTCTATCTTTGAAGAACTCATTTGTTCTGGATGAGTTTCTTGCTCATTCCCGAGTGAGAGTAACACAAACATTTATAGGACAAAAACAGGATTTCTTCCTAAATTAAATGCAGATCAGTGCAACACTGCCAGTTTGGAGGTCTTCGTGCTGATTAGTAGCAAGTTTTTAATACAGGAAATAAGTCTTCAGGTTAATTGCTGGTGATAGGAACAGCAATCAAGAATATTAAATATGTTTGTTTATCCTATTTCTAAACTGCTTATCTCCCTCAGAGATGTCTAAGAGGTAGCAATCTCCCTTAGATTTGCTGCTCAGAATCATGTATTTGTGATGGGCAGCCTAAAAACTGAATGAATAAATGAATGAATGAGTGAGCTAGTGAGTTGATGTTTGTCTAGTAGTGCATTGGTAATAGACAGGTTGGAACTACATTGACTTTCCTATTAACGTTTGTAAATATTTTTTGTAAGTGGCTTCACCCAAAGCAGGGTGAATATGTCGTATTTCACCAAGCTGTGCTGGGATTAATATAAGAAAAAGAGCAATATATTTTTTAATGATGATAATCAAAATGTCAAAAAGTCATCAGTTGTTTGAGATTCTTTAGAATCCTAACCTCTGCAGGACTATTAAAGTTGTAGAAATATGAAAAAAGGTTAGATATTGGAGACCCCAAAAAGCAATGTTTAGTACTTGGAGAACAGGATGTATTAGGAGACTAAATTCCAACAAGAACTGCGGAAGTTAAGGAATACAAAAAGGCCTATTATTAATGGTCTATTATTAGGCTGCTAAACAACAGCCTAATCAGAGAACCCGAAGGAGAAAAAAACATCCCACCCAAACTGACATGACAAGCTGTTGCATATAAATAGATAGCAAATCCCAGTTTCTTCTAGAACTAAAGATGTTACCTAGCCAGGTAATCAAATGTCTACAAGAAAATAATCAGACTAGCACCAATGACTCCACTGGCCTATCATTTTTTTAAAAAATCATTTTACACATAAAGTATATATAAAATACATATGTTCTAAATCTTTAAATAAAATAGACATATTTTCTGTTAGTAAAACAAAAAAATACAAAGAAATACGAGAGATTCTCAACACAGTAAAGACATTCTTTGCTACTTGCCAAAAATTAGGCACTGGGAAATATTCCAAAGAGATTTTGGGACAAGAATTCAACTCCACTCTTCAACACTGGACAAGACAATTCTCTTTCTAAGTAGGTCTTTGACTATCCAATACCTTCCAGAAATGTTGGAATACAGTTACTATCATCTTACATTGAATGGAACTGACAAGAATTGCAGTCTTAAAACTTCTGGAAGGCTACAGATTGGAGAAGTCTGATAGATCAGCCTACATAATTTCATTTAATTTAGATAAGATACTTTTCAATAAAATCTTTGTAGGCATAACACTATTAAGACATTGAGTTTCATCCAAACAACAGGCTGTGCTTTGAGAAATGAGCTTTAACCCATATTGAGATAAAAAAATTAAACTGCATTTTCCAAGGAAGCCATCAGCCTGCAATAAAAAGGAAGGTAGTGACTCATGGAAAAATGAGCTATTCTCCAATAAATAACCTAGCCCCATTTTATGATGGGCACTTCTGGCTTATTTTATAGAAAGAGAAAGTGTTTTTTCCATTAGTGAATTTTGCCGTACTGATGTTTATGTCTATAGCAAATGTGATCTTTGATCACTTAGCTTCACCCATATTATGGAGAATTTAATGTTTTAATTGCTTTTTGTGGAGAAGGTGGTGTTTTCTACAGTACAGTACATGCAAACTTTGGTCCTGTTTTCCCCCCCAAATAAACGATACAGATTTGATGAAGTACAGATGAGTTGGAATTAAGCAGGTAAATTCTTTCCAAACCTAGGGTGAAATAAGGGCAGTCCTCCCATATTTCCAAAGTGCTATGGGTAGATGTATGCATTTGAGCATCTGGCATTTGAAATTTTCTTTCTGTAAATGGACAGTTCTTTGGGTTTGAATTCTCTTGGGGTGGAATTAAATTAAGTTGTTGGTGCTTGGATCATCTGGAGGTGAGAGCTTTTTAGGACTTCACACAACCCAAACCTTAAAAAGTTTTTTTTAACTGATGAATCTTGAGGATACTACTGTAGGGTCTTTTCCTCAGATCCCCAAAACTTTAACCTTAGATTGTCTACTGTTGACCTCACCCCATTTCTAAGAGGTCTGTAAGGGACATGCATAAGCGTACCAACGTGCCTATCGTCCCTGTCCTAATGTCCTTTTTAGCTGTACCTGTTTATACGTATATGTTATGTTCATACTTGTACTTGTTTTTTTCATATATGCTTGACAAAATAAATAAATACATTAATTAATAAAAAATAAAAAAAATTAAAATGCTGGCAAGAGAAGTAGGGGAAATAGAAGAGGCCCATTCTCCTCTTCTCGCCCCTTATTTCTCCTGATGCCAGGAGTTGGCAAGAAAAATAGGAGAAGAGTTCTGGATATTACTGGTATGCTTTTTTTCCCATATGAGTAGCATCCAACTCCGGATTCTCTTGCTGCCAAAAGCCCAGCAGCTGAGGACTAAAAGGGTTGTCCATTGCAGGCCAATAGGAGCAGGTCAAGCCTCTGCCTTTAAACTCAGGAAGATTCAGCTCAGAGCAAATATTGTGGCAGAAGTCAAAACGTGGCATTTCTGCAGTGAAGCAAAAAAGCACCAGTATGAGCCACCTTTGGGATAGATGAGATGAGCTGAAGGCCGGATCATCTGTTCATATTCTTCAAATCCATTTCATGAAGTATTACCAGTCTACATTTAGTGGGCAATACAGAAGAACTCTGATTCAGGTCTGGATCTTAGCCAGGGGCAGCAGAAAGAAGGATTAATAACCTAGAATATCCTAGCCACTAGAATATAAAAGGAGAGCACTGATGATGTTATCTAGCATGGATAATGAAACGTCTGCAAGGAAACAACCAAGCTCAAAGAGCACCCAAAAGCCAAAGCTCAACCCTGAACTGCAGATGCTGTCTTCTCTTTGTAATAAATAGTAGAATGTGCTAAACTCCTAATATTTATAAGCAAAATATTAAGCCCCGTGTGCTGATGTTACAGACTTTTTAGCCTTTCGTCTCCAGCTACTGCCAGGTAGCTCACTTAGAAGCCAGCATTGAATTAGTGGAAAGGATACATGCCGTTGTGTTGCCCCAGTCAATTTAATTTATAGCAACTGCACAATTTGATCTGTTAGAAACTGCAAGTCAGCTCAAATACAGAGACTCCTGAGACATACTCCACTTGGTTCTGAGGCACACAGTGTGCCTTCCTGCTTGAAATAGTGGCCTCAGCAATATTACTCCTGTTTAACTTGTTCAGAAACACAAATCCCTGCTGAATTCAGAGCCAGTGTATCAGGAACTGGAAATTGTCATTCTTAATGAAAGGAAGCAGCCCTCCGCCTCATTTGAAGCATGCATTTCACACGTTGTATTTGCATCCCACTTTTCTTCTGAAGAGTTGAAAGCAAACATATGTTCAAAGTCACTTTTGGGTCGTCACAATAATCCCTGGTGGGTGGGAGGGAGATTCCGTGGCTGTGTGTGGGATCTCAGCAGTTTGAAACCATCTCCCTTATATGTCCTCTGTGTGCTATAGCACAGGGGTCTCCAACCTTGCCAACTTTAAGACTTGTGGACTTCAACTCCCAGAATTCCTCAGCCAGCAAAACAAAGCTGG
>JAOYMU010000001.1:126028851-126039393 GCA_025802295.1 Psammodynastes pulverulentus | reverse complement strand
AAATGAAAGTCTTTAAAATACTGTATTTACTTAATTAAATGCTAAATAATTACAGTTCACTTGGACTTGGGATAACTGTTTCAAATTCCTGAAAACAACCAAATGACATATGAGGAGAAGAATTCTTGGTGCTCTGAGTTTATATTAAAAAAAAATCTTTCCCTTTGGGATATTTCTCTTGTTTCAGAGAAGAGTAATGTTACTTGAAAAGATAACAACAGAGCACAAGCTATATAAGACCAATGTTGACCAGTTTCGGCTATGGCTGACTCAGCTAACAGAAAGATTAAACTGCTGCCTCAATCAAGAATCAAAACTGCCAGCAGAAAATAGAATTAAAGCATTACAGGTATTTGATTGCTGAAGTTATTTCTGTGAAGATGTTGTTTTGCTAAGATGTTGGAGTTCTGTTTTTTAAGTTTCCTTTCCAGGAACTTTTATGGAGGAACTTTAAAAAAAAAATCAAGATGACTTCATTTATGCAGTTGTAACCAACATCTTGACTTGTTTAATTTCCTTGAAACATGCCCATCATTTTCCCATAAGTTGTTGGACAAAATGATTTTTAAGAACAGAGTATGGTGTCAAAGCGGTTAAACTCAGTCTTTGAGATATAGAAATTTGCTTCTTTATATGAAATTTAATATAGAGTTTCTTGTAAAAATGCAAAGAGGAGGAGAAAACCAAGCTATATGCTAGGGATGCTAACCCAGGAAGACTAGAAGCCAATATGGCTGGTGGGATCTGCAAGCTTAATACACACAAATGTGTTTTGTGTGCACTGGTGACAAGCACATGTGTAGAGTGATATTTGGTGATCAGTCCAGTTCATAAATTATATGTATTGATTATATGTATGTATTGAGCGGGAACATTAGAAGTTCTACCCAAGCTATGTTTGACCATATTTATTATGTTATCTTGGGAAAGTTGCCATTTCTGTCAACAGGATGTTGCATTGATTGAAAAATAAAGAATTGTTTTTGCCAAGTCCTAAGTCCTGCTGAATTGCTAGCAGTCAGGGATTTTATGTGATCTCTAGATATTTTTATTTTAACTTATATCTTGTTTTGATGAACGGACCAAGAATTTAGAGGTGCTCCATTTTTTGAAGATGATAGTACCATACAAATGTGTGATAATATCAGAAATGCCCAGGCACAATGAACTGGTAAGGGGAAAAGATGCATACCATTGTCCCACAACAGAGATGTGACATAAATCCAAGAACCACTGTTGCCTGATCCAACCTGGATCTGGTGGATTCATGGTAATGACATTCCTGGCATGATGACCATTCAAAAGAATTTGGGTAACTAGGCACAAGGCATGCTGGCCTTTTTCTTATATCCATAAGCAGCAATGCATAGTAGATTTATGCTGCCTCAGTATCCATATTTTCTACGTATTAGATTGAGAATGACTTACTTTGCAACACTTTTCTCCTGCAGGACATTACAAAAGATGTAAGGAGTGGAGAAAAGAAATTGAAACATCTGGAAGCACAGTCTATAGATGTGATGCAAAACACTTCTCCCCTGGGGGCAGAAAAGATGAAGGCTGAGCTTGAGGAACTGAAAAAACTCCTGGAGAATATAAAGCTAGTGAGTGTGGAGGAAGAGGAGAAACTGCTGAAGAGCCTTCAGTCCGAAAACACCTACCACACCCAGGCCAGGGTGCTCGAAACTGATGTTCAAGAATTCCGCAAAAGGCTGCAAAGACTAGGAAACCACTTTGAAAAGGATGATATTGTGAGAAGCGATGAGGATTTAATTTCTCTATGGAGAGAATACATGGTGAGTATTTATTGGTCAGTAACCAACTGGGAACAAAGGCAGATGGTCACATAATGAAATTACAATGAAATGAAAGCTTGCTCATCTGTGCAGATGCAATTACATTAAAATAAATGGTTGAGGCATCTTCATGGCAACATTTTAATGGGTCCCAATGAATTGTGCCCTTGTCCAGGATGTTCCATTTCATTGGAACAGGCATCCTTTGTTCTATTCTCACTAAGAAAATGATACCATGAGGCAATCCTAGGTCTTCTTTTCTTGTTTCCTAAATTTTGTATAAATGTTGGTGGAAATAAGTCACTTTTACCTGTAGCTAATTTATGCAATAATGAAAGACACCATTGTTTGTTTCTTCTTAAACTTTCATCACAAGCTGATACGTTTTCTTCAGTTGAGGTTTTGGGATGTTTTTAATCTTCTATGATTTTTATGAAGCATTAGGATGGGAGAAGTTGCCACTTGTAAGTTTGCTTTTATTGTGAAATGTATATTTATGCTATATTGTGGCTATGTTTTTATTTTTATAAGATGTTTGGAGTTTGAATTTAACTGTAGATTTTATGCAAGTTAAAAAAACAAACACAGCTATGTATGTCAATATTTCTTGACTATAATTTTGTTTTTAAGGCAACAAAGGCAAACCTTACAGCAGAAGAACCAAAGGCTGAGAAACTGAAGATTCAGCTGAAGGAGTTGTTCAAATTTTCACAGGACTTGCAGCCTCTTTCTGAGAGTGTGATCCATGCCATACGAGAACATCAAAGGTATTTTGCTAAAGGAAGTGGCACAATTCAGAATAAATGACATCAGGCGATTAGATAGCTCCAAAAATACATTTCAATGAAAGGACTGATATAGACAGCTTGTTTCAAAATTAAGATATATAAATCTGAAAGGAGGCAATGCCAAATTACATCTCTTGACTTCCACTGGTCTTATTTGAAACAAGATTTGCCTTCCCCCCCCCCCCCTTCTCAAAGCTTTAGGTGCCTTTTATATGTTTCCCTTGCTTCTTGCAATAGTTAGTCTCATAATAATACTGTGGAGACCGGCTGAAAGATAGTAACTGGCTCAAGTTCATTCGTGGTTCGACGGGGATTTAAACCTGGATTCTTCAGTCCCAATATGGACATACCATTGCGGAACTCTGGCTCAAGTGTAGTTGGTTGCCATCCAGATTGGGATTTTTTTTTCCTCCACATCACAGGAAAAAAAGATATGTAGAGGCCTGTCAAAAATCTCCTAGCCCTGGTGATAAGTTGCTCATTTTAATTGGCTCTCAGTTTCCAGATGGAACATTATGAAACAACACCCATGTAATAGGTAGAATGTAGGCACCAAAATATGTGTATGAATGGAAAATAATGGGGTGTTTTTCAGTGTAATCACTCCATAGTAATCCTGTCAGGAAGGGAATTTGGGCAGATGAAATATAAGGAATGCTGCATCTGCTTTCAAAATACCCATCTCATCTGGCTGTTCAAATAAATGTCTTTTTCACATCTTCCTAAAAATTAAATTGGTTCCTTTATTATTACATTGCAGCTCTTTAAAAAAAATCTTAAGACTAAAAATATTCTAACTTTTTGGAAAGAGGCATATAATGTGGTTTATGCTCTCATGTCATCTAGAGACATTTGCTATCCATATTCCTAGGATGTGATTTCTAACTTTTCTTGGCAGATAGTGACATTGGTGATTCAGGATGATCTGTGAACATACAAAAATGCCTTTTATGGAATCAGTCATCTGATTGGTCATCTAGTTCTGTATCCTCTACTGACTGGTAGTAACTCACCAGAATTTCAGACTAAAATTTTGTCAGTTCCACCTGTAGAGATCAGGTATTGAATCCAAGTTCTCTGCATCGGAAGCTATATTGTAACATTATGACTGTTTCCAGAAATGATAGTAGGTCCCATCCATGATTTGATATAGAAAGAATATTGATTTATTTCAGCTTTGAGATCTTGCTCATGGGTTGGTTTTGTAGTTTTTCCTTACCAGTAGCTTTTGATTAAGGAAAACTGTAGTTGTACAACTAACAGTTTCTAAAATGAATCTTGGCCCAACTAGAAAAGTGATTAGAAAACTAGTCAGAAAACTAGAAAATTAGTTTGTATTCATAGTACTGAGTCATCTTGAATAATCTTCTGAGAAATGTAAGAAATACTTATTATATCTGCTTTTTGCACTGCTGTTTTGTTTATGGGTGATACAAGGGACAATGAAGAGAGAGGAAAGGAAAAGGGAAGGAAAAATCATTCTAGTTTGCATCTTACTTTCCCTCCTGCTTTTTGGAAGTCTGGACATGAGAGGATTATTTGAAAGTGGAGCAAAATAATTGAATCACTGGCTCATGCTGTATAAGTCATTACCTTATGGTGTGTTGTCTTGCATTTGTGTATATATGTTTATATTATCAGAGGTGTTGTGTTACTTTCATGGAGCCAAATGTTATGCAGGTAGCAACACTAATGACAAGAAGGCTTTTTCTCCAGGTGTTCTTTGCTGATTTTTTCCCCATGCATATTTTTCTGGATAGACGTTTCTAGCTTTATGAAAATATTTTTGCTTCCATGCTAAGTACAGTCAGGAAATTATCTGCATAATCTTTTTTCAGATCTGGAAAATGAGTTGTCAACAGCTGGTTAAGACACAGACAAATGTTTGCTTCTATCTCAAAATTGGCTTTCTTGTGACAAGCATAGACTGTTTTGGCAAGCTAAGAAGATTTTCTGTTAATGAAATTAGTTACTGAGAGAGAAACATTAATTCAGAGTTAAGGAAGCAAGCCTGGGATTCTTGCCAATGAGGAAAAGTAAGAATGGAAAGTTTGAACATTTGCCACAGTAGAGATGACAGATCGTTGGTATCATCTTCCAAAGAGGCATTGTTTCATTTGTAGGAAATGATAATCTCACTAATGGTTATGAAGAGACAGAAGAAACAACGGTGCAGGTAGTGATCAAAGGACTTGTGCTTTTCCAAAATTATGTTAAACATAAACTGTCCTTACAGGATAATTACTATCAGAAGAGCATTATGGCATGCCAAGTGGGATAATCCCTTTTCTATTGTTTTGTTTAACTGAAAACAAAATATGTTTCCTAAGGAAAGCTTTATGTTTATTTTCTAAAAACCTGTGAATTGGCCATGACTGCCTTCCAGGCCCCTTCAAGCTGGAAAATGAAATTAGAAATAAGCTGTGCCTCAGGTTGTGAGCCAGAGACACAAACAGGCTGGAATTTTCAGCAAGTAAAAACAAGTTTTTCTTTTTCAGTTAGTGGATAGAAGAAGCCAGACACCTGCAGAGAGGATGAAATTAATTTTGTTCAGATTTAAACGTAAACCAGTATTTTTTTAAACTAATACACAAACAGATTTTAACATGCCATCGGAATTCACATAAAATAGTGTTGCCAGGTATGCTCAGAGCCAAACTGTAAATAACTTCTTAGTACAAAATCACTAACAGAATTTTTTCAACAGTAGCCAAACCTGTGCTTTTCAGAATTGAACCGTATCCATAACTACATTTTGTATTTTACACCACACATATGGCTAGTTCATTCTAAAGAGCGTATTTTGACAGTACTACTAAAATTAGCCAGAGAAGCCACAAAACACACCTGTCAAATCAGAGTGAACTTTCTGCTTCAGAAAGAGTAGAATGGGGAAATAAAAAGATCTATCATCCCAACCTCATACTTTAAGTCCAATATTTTGTACATGCAGGCAATATAATCTATGGAAAGGGGGTATTCTACAATAAACACACTTAACCTTGTGGCTGCATTTCTTGCACCAACTGCTAAATTTTAACCTTGATCACATGCCTTATTGTGGAAACCCATCTCATTGGTGGGTTCAATATTATTTCAGTATTCAATATTATTTCAGTAACTCACTAACTACGTTAGTTCAGATGCAGGCAAGATGATGCACTCTGCCAGCCTAGCTAACTAGGGGATCCCAAGAATGGAGAATACTGCTAAATTGGACTCCCTTGATACTCATTATTTATATTTCTTGTTAATTGTTATTTGTAAATAAATTAGATAATGTTGATACTATGACTATATGGCTTACTTTAAAGCTAGATGTATGTCTTGTGTATGTCTTGAATTGTAAATTCCTTAGGCCATCTCTGTAATTAAGGTGATACAAAGTCAAACAAATGGATATCACCAAAAGCACTATGATCTTCATTGTTAAGGGAAACATCCACCTTTTGGTAGTTAATTTCCCCTTTAGTGTCTCTGCTGTCTTTCTGCTCCAGGCCTGTAATAGATGGTGGGCGTATGGATTTTAAAGTTGATCCTTAAAAGGCTATTGGGGAATCCAAGCTGCATAGCTAGCTTCTTGTAATTCCCTGCAGCAGGTGCAAAGAAAATGCATCAAGGCATCTCAAAACGGTTTTGTGGTTTATCTGATTGGCAAAGGCAGCTGTGGAAAGAAGAAGCCAGGAGAATATAGGAAGCAGAAACAGAGCTGCTTTGTGTTAAGAAAGAAGATTACGTGGGCAGACTTTTTATCCCTTTCAGTCCAGCTTGGGGTTCACTTCTCCCTTCTGCAAAGGAAGGCATGAAATCCTTCTTCATAATTCATAATAAAACTTCATAATTTTGTTAATTTGTTTTTTCAGTCTGAAGGGAAAAATGTTTAAATTGAGCACAGAGATTGAAACAGAGTTGAGGCAGCGCTTCCAAAACCCCCTGAGGGAGTTTCAGCTGTGGAAACCATCAGCTCAGCGACTCCTGGACACCACAGTCCGTGTGTCTGATCCTGCATTGACAGATGCATTCCTGCGTCAGATTGAGGTGATGACTTTATAACATTTGGAATCTTAAAGTCGATGTGTTCAGAAACCAGCCAAGCAAAAACAATAATAAAACGTGTGTAGAACAAATAACTATATCATTAACATTAATAATCAACATCAAATGTCCACCCTGATTGAGAGCTGAAACATATATCTCAAATATCTGATACATTTTCCTCCCCCTTGCATAACAGGCCTACAACTATTTCCCCATCTATAGTTTCTTACTAAAAATGCTATGCTACATAAAAAGATGTCACTGATGTGGAAATCTGTTGTCCATCTATCAAATCGACCCACTATCTATTCGCTTAAAAGAGAAAGTTCATAGGTAACCCCAGAAACAAAAATAGTCTTCAAATTTCTTTGTTAACAGTCTGTTATTGTACTTAACATTCAGAAAGTCCACAAACGACTTCCAATCTCTTATAATCTTGTCTAATCCATTGTCCCTAATCAATATGGTTAATATAGATATTAGTTTCTAAACAAGATTTGTTTCCACTATGATCCTGTTCTTAACCTCTTTTTCAGATCTTCATATGAGACAACCTCTGTCATTGTAAGTGACAGTGTAAAAGATATAACATATCTACCTTCCACTTTCCTGGCCTGAGAGGCTTTTCCAGATAAATAGTCTCGGCATAATACATTCAAAGGGGAATAATATGACTCCCATCATTTATGTTCAAGTGAAAATTCTAGGTTGATTAAGTTATCCATTTATTTGTTTCCTTGGATGTCCACGGTATCCTCCAAAAGCAATGTTGAAAAACAGCAACGTTCCTTCTAACCTGGTTCTTCCTAGTCCAACTTTCAGTTTTCATCTAGTGCAGGGGTCAGCAACCTCTGGCTCTGGAGCCGCATGTGGCTCTTTCATCCCTCTGCTGTGGCTCACTGTCACTCAAAATATGTGTCACAGTCGCCAATTTGTGATACCCGCCGGCAAGCAATTTATTGAGTTTTTCAACCCTCGGTAGGTTTTGTGGCTCCTGGTGTTTTCTTTTCTGTGGGAAATGGATCCAAATGGCTCTTTGAATGTTTAAGGTTGCTGACCCCTGATCTAGTGTTACAGAGAATACCATTGCTGCACTGTTCTTTACCTACCTATGTGTAGGTAAAGATACATTATGCTGACATATTTATATGTTGTTATGAATTACATTCTGATAAACTTATTTAATAGTATTTCTGAGTTGTAATTGGGTTTTCTTTTTAATTATTATTCTAATTATTCCTGTTTGGGGAAAATATTTTCAAAGTAGGAAAATAAAAACGATTGACATCAATGCATAACAATCAATTATTCTCTTTTGTAGATTTTTCTGGTTGAAAGCTCCCATCTTAAGGAACAACTCCTGAAAGTCCAGATGAAAAAAGATTTCCTGGGCAATATTTTCAAACAGGAGAGAGCAAAGTTACTCTTGGAGGAGGTTAGCGATGCTACAAAGGAATTAGAAAACCTGCACAAAGGGCTACTCCAGAGGAAAAGCAGATTACAGGTAAGCGTCTTCTAAAAAGTCAGCTGGTAAGAAGAATAATTGTGATTTAATAGTGCAGTGATTAATATACCAAAACTACAATGATTAATATACATCATTCAGTTTTTACTTGTCAGACTGTTATTTTCATTCTGAGCTACTCACAGGTCTGTGTTGTGAGTTGGCAGAAAGCATTTGTGCTCTCAGGACTGGTATGAAATCAGCTTTTTCTCTCTGGCTAGGGTTTGGTATCACAGCACAAAGACTTCGATGCATCCTTCAAGCTTCTGCAAACACAGCTGTCTGCTCTCAGAGTCAAGCTAAACACAGAAAAAGAACTGCTGCCAGATCTTGTGGGTAAAGAAGCCCGGTTGCAAAGGCTAGAGGTAAGTGGCATCATAAACCATCCAAAAGAATTTCTTTCCAAAATGTGTTATCAACAGGCATAGCCAGCTATGGATGTGATGTGTGTCACACAAACGAAAGCCCCCAAGCTGTCCTTTTTGGAGCATTAGACATAAAGCAGTAAGACTTGTAAGTCCTTAATGCCTTTTCTTGGCTCCCATGGCAGCCATTTAGTTTCAAGAACACATGTTAAAATCTTGAAACTGTATGGCTGCAGTGTGAGGCCGGAAAAGGTGTGGTTCCTGTAAGGAAGCATCAACTAGTACAGGAAACATATCCATTTCTCTGCCACAGCGCATTTTCCATTTTGGAACAAAATAGGTATACATCCCTAAATTCCCAGTGGCAAAGCTTACTTGGATACTCTTGAAGCAATCAGCCATTCTGTTTAATCTACCTCATAAGATTATGAGTTTGTTGTGAAGCTTAAGGAAAAGAGGAACAGTGTAATTGGCAAAGGTGGGATGAAAAAGTAAGGCATACATTAAAGGAATAAACATCTCCTCCAAAATAAGTTTCATTTGCTAGTCCTCACCTGTGTTGCCATCTGTCTGGACACTACAGTTCGTGTTTCTGATCCTAACTTGACAGGTGAAGAATCAAGACCCTAGAAGATGTAGAATCTTAAAATATGTGTGTTAAACCAAACCAAAAAGTACACAAACCAATATAGGAAAATCATGATATAATTAAGATAGAACCTCCCCCACATTGGAAATGCATTCCAGTGGGTTATGTTAAAGAGTAGAGTCTAGCTGGTAGATTATTCATTTTTCTGCAGTTCCAGTTAAGAATATAGGTTAGCAGGATTAGGGTTTTACTTGTAGATTATCCTCTGAATCTATCCCTTTGAGATATAACAATGTGCATTTTCAAACAGGTTCTTGTGTTCTTTTAAGATATTTTCAAGTATGCAATGATTGCTTGAACAGCATCCTGCATGGCAACTTTTTCAAAATGTAATTTTATTCTACAGAGCATTCAAGGACACCTGGATGAATGTGCAATCCAAATGGAAGAAATAGAGAAACTTGTTCAGTCAGACCCAGCACAGATGCATAAAATAAAACAGTGTTCTTCTGACTATCAAATACTTAAGAGATCATTGGAGGTAACTCATTTTGGTGAAGAATTCTCAAAAGATGGCAGGACTCAGCTAATCTTTTCTGGGCTCAGAGCTGAGCAGAGTCAGGCCTTGTTAGTACTTAAATGGGAGATATTGAGGGAATCCCAGACATACCAAAGAAGACAATGACAAATCACTTACTGTTGCTAAGATGACTACATAAATGGGTCCAAGAAGCAACCAGGAACTGATCTTGAAGGAGGTTTTTTTCTCCCCTTAAACTATATGATTTTTGCCCTGGTGCATGTCTATGGAGATTCTCAATCATTCTTTCAAAAGGCAACTGGACTTTCTTTGTTTTTCCAAGATGATGTTTCACTTCTCATCCAGTGCAGCAATTGTTGCACTGGTGCAGCAACTGCTTCCCATGCTTAGATGAGAGCCAAGCAGAAAAAAACATGTTCATCAGTCTGTACAACCTGCATCTTTTCTTATGGCTCATAATGGACCCTTATGACAGGGTTTCTACTCCTCTTGGGATTCCAAACAAGCGGAAGAAAATGTGGGGTAACATCCCAATTTTCATGATGATAATAATAAGAGTTCTGTTCTTTGGTAAATACAAGTAAGTAAAATGGTCCACCTCTACAGGCCCTTCCACCAACCATTATGGAGATGTTACCTCCAGGTCTTCTTTTAGTGGTTTTCAGACATGCTCCAAATAGAGATGAATTATGGGGCAAGGGCCAGGACTACATTATTCAGGAGATCAGGTTGTTTGGGTAAATAATGGGGGGAATAACATTGATTTTATTGATGTTATTAAATTTTAATGCCACCCATCTCACAATAAAGTGAATCTGGGCAGCTGGATTTATGCTAATCCTTATAATCAGCGCTTTTTTCCGGCACAAAAAGGTGCCGGAACGCTCCCCCGCGCTCCCCCCGTCGCGCGCTAAAAAAACC
>JAOYMU010000001.1:125983327-125993364 GCA_025802295.1 Psammodynastes pulverulentus | reverse complement strand
CAGGTGTCCTATCTCTTGACAAGATTCAGCTCTGCTTCTCCACCTTTTGTATTCCTATCCAGCCCTTCATTTTTTACATAGAAGCGAGTTAGTTACAAACTGCATGTATGCCTTAATTTTCTATTCTATATAATGCCTGGCTTAATACTTACCTGACTTTGGCTGAAAAGACACGCTCTGATTGAGTTGATTAGTAGTTGGACAGAAGATTACCTAGATTGTGAAGTCAGAAACATTCTGGGTGAAAGCAATTGCAAACCACTTCCATATTGTTGCAAAGGATGCATTCATAACGTCATCAGGAGTTGAACTTAACTCAAAGAGTGCTTTGTATATCTATATCCCTCAGGCATACCAGCCCAGAGTATAAGATAACTTAGAAGCTAATTCAGCTGTTATAAGACAAGGCTTTGGGCAGTAATATTATTTTTCTGAGAAAATGCTTTTTGCCCTTTTCATATATTGAAGCAAGTCTCTCTTGATGACCTCCACTCAGATCTGCATAAGATTCCCTGTGCACCTGCTAAAGTGGAAGATATTATACTTATTGTTTATAGCAGTGAGGCCAGCACTAAAGATTAAACTTTCGCTTTTTAGTTATTAAAATAAACTTTTATTGAGGGTCAATCAATAAGTTTTCAGTATGCATGTGTTGAAATTAATCTGACCTGCACAAATGCACAGATGGCCCTTATTAAATCATGATTTCATTATCTGGGGTTTCATGTATCTGTTAAAAAGAGACCAGACTTCAATGGTAACAGTTTTCGCATGCCTGTGGTTTGGGGCCATTTTCTAAAACTATGCATATAGCATGCAAGATGATGGGCAAACTTTTGTGTGTGCAGAAAGTATATTTTTTCAAGGCCTCCTTACCTATAGTATCATTAACCATGGTTGCTAAACTTGATTTGAATCTTGCAAATTTCCCAGTAGAAAGAGAGAATCCCATTATTTCCTCCACCTGTGCCAGAAGCACAACACCCCAAAACTAGCTGCCTTTCTTACTTTAATTTCCACATTAAAGTTGTACGACAGGGGTGTCAAACTTGCAGCCCACGGGTTGGATGCGTCACATGCTGGCCCTGCCCCTGGCCCAGTTTAGCAAAGGAGAAAAAAGTTCCAACATGAGTTTGACACCCCTGTTGTAAGGCACCAAGATGCTACATCTTTTTGAAATTCTGGTCGCCCCCCCCCCCCACAATTTCTTAAAATAAAATTCAGATGTCTTTACTTGGATTGGAATTTTTTACACTGTGGATTAAGAGCAGCAGCTGTTCTGTACATAAGCTGCTTCAAATGATTTAAGCAGGGGACTGAAGACTAGAATCCAGAGCTCTGAAGCTGCTGAAATGCATGTCACTTTATTGCATTTAGCCAGTATATTCTGGTGTTCAACTTCATTCATGTCTGCTTGCTTAAAACCTAGATATGGTTGGTCTTCTGGGGCTACAGTCCCATTAGATGTTAGTCATTAATCCCCCCCCCACTCTGTTGATTAGCGTGTCATTTTCAGTATTGCTAAAGACTTTGACTTCCATTTATTGCTTTAGTCCTGTGGAATTAAATCTGCATTTTTTAAGTTAGCAGTAATGTGTATATTGTAAATGGAATATGCACATAGAGCCCCTTTTTCTTTATCATGCCTCTACAGTATAAAATTTGAAAAGGCTTCTGCTACTTTCTTAATTTTGGAGAGGTGGGAAAAAACTATTTTTCAAACCACCTTCCTCTTTTTTAAAATGAGCCTTCATTTTGTTTAATTTAAAACTTACATGTTTACTAAATAATTACCAGATGTTCTTGAAGGGTAAGATTTACCCTCAAAACATAGGATTTGATCTGTAATTTGAACAGCACCATCATAATTGTATGTTGGATTCACAAGACAAGCAACCTATTGTTAGTCTCTGTATATTAATCAAAATGGCCAACACCCATCACATATTTATGTCAATTACCTCTTTTAAGCACCTGCATATTATGGTGAAAGTTATAAATCTAAGGGAAAAAAATAGGTGCAAGACTTAAGAAGAGTATCAGAAGTGAAAAGTTTACTATAAGCCATACAACTGAAAGCAGCTAAAAAGAAGGCAGTAGTTCTTCTTATATATCCAAGTATTCATTTTGCCCCATTTCTGTTTTTACCATATAAGGGTTTTTTTTACAGAGTTTTGGAAACATTATTAAAAATAGTGCTAACAATGTATTTTTTTCTGGTTATTTATTAAAAATTCTCACCCTTTTTTTTCTTAAAAAGTAGTGCCAGATTTGTATCTGTGGAGAACTTAATATTGGAACTAAAACACAAGTGGGGTTGGTTTGGTGAATATGTTTAATACATTCTGAGCCAGGTATCTGAAGAATGCTGAGCTCACAGTCCTTTTAAAAAAATTCTGCTTACATGAAGTTATTTTTCATTATAGCAATCTAATTCAGGTGGAGCAAAGTCACATTGCTGCTGCTAATGTTTGAAAAGTAGAAACACTTGCCTGTCTATTGCAAATGAAGGGATCTATTAGTAGAACCCATGTACCTTCTAATTCTGCTAGAAATGACCTCATTTTCATGGTTGTTGTACCATTTAATTATAGGATGGAAAGACTTTTTGGATAGTTAAAGGTGATATATTGCAGCTTGTTGTTACCTTTGCTGTAAGGAAGTCTTTACTGCAAAAGATTGTTTACAAACAAAATCTTCTTCAACCAGGTCTTCAAAAATTTGACTCCAACACATACTCCCTAATTAGCATATCCAGAAGGCACAAAGATGTAGAGGCTGAATCAATATCTCTGAAGCAAGCTCATAAAATTGCCCCGTAGAGATTCTCCAAGGTTTTGTTTCTGGTGGAGAACAAATAATTATCTATCACACACTTTCTTTTTCAAGTTCCAAGAAACTGGTCTCTAATGTTCATGGTTGTTGCAAACTGCTTCAACTCTCTGTTGATCCTTTTGAGCTTCAACCTCAGTTTCTAAAAGTTGAACTTGAGATTTCCTGTGAATTGCTGGAAATCTATGAATAATATCCCTTGTAGGAATTTTCACACAACAGGATCTTTATCCCAAATGAAAAAAGCAATCTCCATGCTAGTTGCCCGAGTTAACAAGAATTTATAACAAGCTTTTTATAAGCCATTAATCTCTCTGAATGAAATCCATATCAGTGGGTTTCAAGAACATCAGAGAATCTCTTGAATGAGAAGAGGACAAATAGTTTTATTCTGTTCTCCTTGTTTCTTACCTTTGGAGCCTGTACCCACTAATCTAAGCATACCATATGTCAACTCCAATAAGATTTAAACACTGCAGGCTTTGGAGTGGTCTGCAAACACACATCTCTTTGCTCTGTAAACAGAACTTAATGTTACTGGGATCTCTATATAATGGCAAGTGTGATGATTGTACTGTTTTTAAACTGGTAACATTCCACTCCTCTATAATTTTTGTGTGCAGCTTTTAGCAGGAATAAAAGGAGAACACTTTCTAGAAAAGAAGAAAAGTGCTTACTCAAATTTCCCCTTCTGCTAATGCCTTTGTTTCTGAAAGAACATTACATTCTCATATGTTCATTTTTTGGGGTCTTAGAGTCTTACTGGATGTGATCTTTTCGTTATATCAGCTTTGGCTTCCTGATATTTTAATCTGAATACTGTATCACTTTGAACTTGATATGGATGCTAAAGGTTTTATGCACAAATTATCAGGGATCTTCGCTCAAATATATACAGCAAACTGGTTGCTTTGTTTAGTTTTATTTTGGATTTTTTTCCCCTTAGCCTTTACTCATTACAGATGCTCTGCACCTTTATCCGTGTAATTTAAACTTTTTTAAAAATTAAAATAATTTGATTAGCTTCAAAGAATCATGAAATAAATTTCATGATATATGATGTGTGAATGTATAATATGAGATATGACATGAAAATTTGAAGCACAATTTCCCCCTTAATCTTGTAACATTGCATCCATGATTGGCATTCCAAGATATAACAGTTTAGAAGCAATCACAGAGAATTAGCTATTCATTTTAGAACCTAATCTAAAGTTTTCCATTTGCAAAGCATCTCCAATAGGTATGGAGAAGAAATTTAATGCGAGTTATTTTAATACAAACTGATATATTTTTGTAGCAAATGTGTAAATAAAATACAACTACTTTGAAATGTGTAATTCCCTAAATTTTGAAAAGCTAGTTGTCAGTAAGAATGCATATTATTAAAAATATTACATTAAAATGCATATATTTAGAAAAAATAATGTATAAAATGTGTCCAGTCAGGGCAAAACAGTTCAGTATAGAATGTCGATCTTTAAAGTCACACAACTAAATTATGGCATTAATCATTTTTATTGTATATGATGAAATTATGTCTTAAATTTTCTGGATATGCTTTATGATACCAGAAGCAACTTTACTGCTTCCAGATCATATCTTATATGTGTAACACAGAATCTTACAGGAGATCCAGATGATTTTGTTTTCTGCTTGCAACCCACATTTATTTCTCTACAATTTCTTCTTCTTTTTTTCTTACTATAAAAACTGTTGAGGAGAGAAAGGTGGAATAACTGTTCAAATGCTTTTTAATAGCAGTAGTCCATCTGGAAGCACTTATGATTGTTTTAGGTACATCAGCTAAACATAATTACCACTCATGACTTTCTGAAAATAATGAATATGGAAAATTCATGGATGCAATTATGAATAGGACTGTAAGTTCTAAAACTCTGGAAACTTGTGTGAACATCTCATGTATTGTACTCTAGTACCCATCAAAGAAACCAGCAAATCATATATCAGTGTTAATCTCAGGGCACAAACCACTGTCCCACGTTCTTTTAGGGGATCTTTTAACTCAAGGAATAGCCCAATATATAGTAAAATAAATTCATGTTAAACTTAAGTAACTCGAGTTAAGATTAGCAACTTTGAAGCCGAAGCCAAATCACTCTGTTGCTCACCATTAGTACTTTTACTGTAATAAGTAACATTCTGTTTCTTTCTCTTACTATCAAGTGCAAAACTAATGCCCACTGAAACTCTTCCATGAATAATAATGGGATTATACCACTGAAAGGAAAGGAAAAATGCAGGAAGGTTATCACTGTTTGTCCCAGAATGAAAATAGTGTGTCTGTATAGGCTTTCATAATTTATAATTAAACTGATAATGCATTCTTTGTTTTTCTGCTTCCAGGCAAAACTGGAGACTACTCCAGTCAGACTTTGTGGTCACCTGTTGCCAAATATTACAGATAATCTTAAGCTAGAAGAGCCAACAGGTTAGACTTGATTTAAAACAGCCGCCCATATTTCTTGAATACATTAAACCACGTTGTAAACCATAAGAAAAAAAGAATATAAGAATAAGATCTTGTATTGTTTCCCAGACAAATTGTTTTCCTAACCCAGAGCTTTTTTCTAAGCTCTCTAGAGTCCTGAAAAATCTTGCTCAACGTGTCTCTGATATCTTGATGTAGAGATGCCAGCATATTATAAAAAAAATACAATACCACCACTTAGGCCCTTCCAAATCATCACCATTACAGGTCACATCCAGATAATTAGTGTAACCTTGTAGATCTGCCCTAAATGTCCTTGCTTCCTACTTTTCTGAAAAATAAACTGCACATAATCCCACTGCAAAAATGTTGTGAAAGGGTTGTTTGAATTATTGGACATTTCTGGAGCCCCTTTACACCCAACAACAGTTCTCAGAGTGCCTTGGTTGTTGCAGTCCGTACATGGGTACTAAATTGAATGTCAGTTGGTTTCATTTTCCAGTATTGAAGATGCATTGCACAACCCAGGTAGACAGTCGGAGAAATCAGATTGCTGGTCTGGAGTTTTCTGCATAGGTCAAGGTTCAGTAAAACAATCTAGATGGTAGAAGGAAGCATGCATATTCCCTCTCTTACCTCAAGAGAGAGGCAAGGAGATGCCCTGGGATATTGGGGCATCTGTCTATTCTGTGCCCCCATTATCAATATTTTAATCTTGAGTCAACTTATTCAACATACATACTATAAAGGTCATTTCCTCTCTACTGTCATAGGAAATAGTTTTGAAATGCATTTGAAGAAAATTAGGCCCTCATTTGAAGAAAATTCTGCCTCATTTTCTCTACACATGCAAATTATCGCCATTTATATCTGCACCTACTTAATTTTGTGAAGCAAGTCTTTTCCTTCTGGCTTTCTAAATAAAAATGCAAACCAGCCTGATTCCTTCTTCAAAATCTGTTGTGCACTTTTCTTCTAAAAAGAAATAATCTGTGTAGCTGCATTTAATGAAACAGGTATTTTTGTACATGGCTTACCTACTGTATGTTTGGGAATTGTAAAAATGCATTTATTTTTATTTCAATAAATACCTGATGGTTTATAACTCCATTGTTCAAATATTGTATTTTGTTCCAAAAAGGAGGTTGCATACAGTGTATGAAAAGACCCAAAACTGTCCCAAGAGTGCTAACCTGGTTGGCAGCTGTGGCTAAGAAGCCTTTGCAGAAATTCAATTAGCATGTCAAGTATATACAGGCCTAGACTGAAAAACAATATCTAGACTAGAGCTTTTGTGAAAATTGCAATCAGTAGGCAGTTGCAGAATTTACTGCATTCCATATCACTAAGTCTGATGACCACGCCAGTTTTCTTAAAAGCAAATTGTGAAATTTCGGCAAATGAATAGAAAACACTTAGTGATATGGAATGCCTATAAACCCCAGCATTGTCCTTCCTCAAAAAATGCTTTTAGTCCAATTTCAAATAAATTAGAGGAATGCCTGCACTCTTCAGTATCGGTGAACATTGGGATGAGGAAATCTAATGTTGATGTAAATGTAGCACAAAAACTGTACCCAGAAGACCCCTTTGTGAACCCTGAAAGCATTAAGCATTAGAGTAGGATTGCTTCCATGTTACTTGGACTTTAGAGCCTTTGGCAAAACCCTTATGAAAGATTCTTCAGCAAACTTTAAGCGCTCTTCTCATGGACCTGCAGCAGGTTAAAGAACACAAGTACAGAAGAAGGTAAAGGGGGCATTTCTCAAAATAAAAGGTGGGATCTTCCAGGAGTCTAGTGAGGCTTTGGGCTTTTAAGTTTATTCAGAATCATCTGGAATTGTGAGTAGCAAACCAACCATTTATCTGTTCCTTTTCTCTGTGCTGGATGAGTAACATGCTAATTGCCTGTTGACAGAATTTTCACTACACTCATTTCAGATGTTACCTTTTGGATGCACTTTCCTTACTCAAATTATTTCCTCCTTTTCTTTCAAATGCAGCAGCATGAGACATGAACTAGGATAACAGGATTAAAATGCATCCTGCCTTCTCCCCCATGTTTTGCTGTACCATTGAGTCATCTTGTCCAATTAAAAAAACTGATTGATGCTAGCAGTTTACATGAGAGATTGCCCATTAACTACCTTTATGTCAGTTATGAAGTGTGAATGCCAAACAAATTGAGGGTAAAACAAAGAATAATGATGAACATTGAGCACATCTAGAGAACCAACTTATAAATAGTTCCTTAGGCAAGTGGACATCCTTCTTTAATTCTGATAGCTAGACACCCACATGGAATTCCTTCTAAAATACTTCATCCTTTCATTTATTGAACACTTCAGCCTGTTATTTCCATACTTTTGATACCTGATCACAATTCATTATTGAGCCCAAAGACAAACTTCATCAAAACTAGATGTACGCCTATAGTACGGCTACATCTATCTACATGCATACACATACTCACGAGGCCTATCTATTTTTATTGAAATAGATGATAAATAGATAAAATAATACCTTGCATAGATAGTTATTATATAATTCTTTATAAACTTTCAGAAAAATTGCCATGCATTTCCCCTTTAACTGTACAATAGCAGAGTTAAATTTGCTTCTTGGTACATGTTTTCCCTTCTGCCTGATCAAGGCTATAAGATTCACTATTACAATACTGATATTTCTGGAGTTCCATAAGGCTAATTGTCTTTGTGAAAACTTCACGGAACATTCTCTAGTAAAACCCCATACATGTTTATTTAGAAGTCCTATTGCTTTTGGTGATCCTTACTCCCAGATAAATGTACTTAGAATTCCAGTCTGCCTGGATGTTGTCACACTCATGTATTGTGGATAAATGGGCAGAAACTGGAGATTCTACATTCTACCTAATAGTCATTAAATCATGCATGTTTCCTAGATAGTGGTTTAATCTTGCAAAGTACACCATTCTATACAGAGAATAACTGATCAGTATTGTACTATTTTACTTGCAAGACAGTGTCAGCAAACGGTTGCTCCTGATTAGTCTTAGTTAAAAGGCAAAGTCTTGTTTGAGTTAAACTCAGCTCTTGATATTTCTCACAAAAATCCTCCTACAGCATCTTTTTTGTTGAGGGCCACCCATGGCAATCACGGAGATCAAGTAGTTATAGTTCAGTTGATGGTAAGACTGAGCTGTTTCTTAGAGCTCAGTTCCTACTGTCATTTCTTATTAGTTTAACTGTACTAGCCAAGGTAAATCAAAATGTCAGAATAGTATTTTGCTGCCTACTTTGCCTCGTGGATTTCTGCCTTGGTTGTAGAACTGAGAAGGGATCTGAAAAACAAAAGGTCCAACCATTAAACTTAGTGCAAACTTTGCCAACAGTCTGCTCACTGCACATCTCTCTATTAAACTGAACTGTATGAGATCAAGGGGCAGGGGTGAGTTCCTACCGGTGCTGCTACCAGTCCAGTGATCATGTATGCGCGCCCCCTACCGTGCATGCGTGCACGCACACTTACCGCCAATCAGCTGAGAACGAGAGAGGAGAATGAAGAGTGAAGCTAGGGACAACCCCCCCTCCCCCCATCCGCTTTGCTCTTCTTTTATCCTCTCAGCTGATCATCTGAGGTCTTTTTTTGCTACCGGTTCGGCCAAACTGGTAGCTTTTTTTTTTGCTACAATTTTGGCTGAACCAGTAGCTTTTTTTGATACCCGTTCGCCCGAACTGGGCCGAACTGGTAGCATACCACCACTGATCAGGGGTATTCCTCAAAAGAAGTCCATACTTCTAGAAATCCAGGGTAATGCATAGTAACGAGGATGTATTTTTACACCACCCATATTTTCATTCCACAATTCCACCCCCACCCCCACCCCCATAATCCTGCAGTACTTTCTTCACCTACCAGAGGTGACCCTGACAAAGCAGGACAAAGTATGCAAGCACTTTCTTATATGCCTGCTTTGTGACACTGCTGCAGAGCAGGGCTTATAATCATGACAGCACAGTGCACACTCAGATATTGTCAAAGGGTGTCTTGTTCCTTGCTTGTTGGCAGAAAACAGGCAGGCAGGCAAGCTGGCCATCCACCTTGTTTTCTGTCAGTAATTGCCAATTCTCAGCCACAAGCAGACCAGTTCAAGCCTGCAGCTGCTGGCCCATTCTTTTCCAGCAAGGAATAACTAAATTGCCTCTTTTTTACTGACCTTACTTTGATTCTTTAACAAAAAAAAATTGGGAATGGAGTTCTGTGAGTTGATTTCACTGGCTCTACTCTAGCAAGAAAATCTCTGCCTTGTCTGCTCATGTGTTTGTTTTCAGGGTGTATGTGTTTTGGAGGGGGGGGGCTTGGATGCCCAGAAACCAGATGCCAGAACAATGAGGTTCTTGTTCGCATGAGTGGGAATGCTATCTGGGTTTTCATTGGCTGTACCTTTTTGCTTTATACAGTCTTACTTGTACCTACTGCTTCACACACAGCAGTGAAGGCTAATCAGGAAAAACCATGCAATCCTATCAACCAGTTGTTTGGAAAAGAAAGCCATAGGGTTAATTAAAATTATCCCCTCCTTCACAGATTCAAATAAATGTATTCATAATAAGTTTATTACTAATTGTCTAGTGGAATTACATGAACACTGTAGACTCCTTGCCCAATAAAGCCTTGGTGGCAGTGGGGATGGAGGTGGGGAGTGGGGAGGACAGACTTCCTTCTCCCTCCCCCTTCCCTCCCTCCTTTCCTCCCTTCCTCCTTTCCTTCC
>JAOYMU010000001.1:125852276-125864921 GCA_025802295.1 Psammodynastes pulverulentus | reverse complement strand
AAACTCATTTTAGACCTATGTCACCCCATATCGGGTTTTTTAAAAAAATCTGTCTGGGGCAGGACATTGTTGCAAGTATTGTCCCCCCCCCCCCCCACTGCATTTCTTAAACTAACTTTTCTTTATATCTCTCTCAAGTTGCTACTGAACAAAATATGCCTACCAGTGTAACATTGTTGTTTCTGATTTCTAGTTGCCTTCTGTCTCTTTGGCAAATTGGAAACAAGACCCCTTAACACAGTGGAAATAACAGTCTGTTGTAGAATTTAAAAAAAAAAAATGCTTTATCTTTTGAAATGCTACATGTAAATATATATTGAATTAATGCTTCAATTGTTTTAAAAATGTGGGAAGTAGGAGATTGAATTTGATTGTGATGTTTTTAATATATAAATCAAGCTTCAAGTAGTGTAAACTGCCATATTCTCAGTTTCATTTGTAAGGAAAGTTCTAAAAATGCTCTGTGATGGTTGTATTTTGTTATAGATAAGCATATTTTTAAGTTGAATTCAACTGATTTTTGAGCAATGTAGGAAGAATACCTTCTTAGGGAAGTTGTATTAATGCAAATGCAGTGCACAGTATGTTTTGTCTTATCTGCAATTATTTTAGGCCTCAATAGTGAGAAGAAGCTAGTTTTCCCATATTCTATAGGTTAGATTGATTTGGCATTGTTGTGGCATCTATTAATCTGTACACTATGAGATGCAGAGCAGCACGAGCAGATTACACTTTGCTTTAAGCGGGTATCATATACATATAGTATAACTGAATGCAATGGTTTGTTTTTTCATTGCAAAGCCAAGAAATTTAGTCAAATTGGAGGCTTAGGAAAGCAGATACAGAATTGCAAAACAAGATACTGCAAAGCATGTGCTACACAGATTTGTACAGAAATGAATGTATGTGATAGTCCTATTAAACGATTAAGAGGGATAAAAAATTGCAACTGATTAACATCTAATAATATGAATGCATTCCTTGTATGATTAGATCCTTCCCAAACTGAAGCAAGTGTTTAATATATAGTGAAAATGTTTACAGAATGTAAAAGTCATTAGTAATCCAAAGGGATATAATCAGTGCCACACAAGTATACTTTTGTTCATTCCTTACATCTCTATTCTCTGGAATGGGTTTTGAGAAAAAAAGAAGTAAATGTACACCAAATAAAGGCAAATGTACACCATTCAATAAAACCCAAATTTTAAAAATTATCAGCTATAATACTGCTCAATTATTGGAGTGCTAAATGAATAATTGCAGCTGTAGCATAATCAGAAACAGCCATTTTGATTATCACTTAAATAGAAAATTAGGATGGCATCTTTTAAAATTCTATATTGTATTATCTGAGGAGAAAGTGGAGGTGATGTGTAGCATAATGACAACTTCTAATACTATACTTATAGCACAAGATTATTTAAGATGGGTATGAAACATTATTGTACTGTCATCTTTTGCTGTAATGAAAAGACCTTAATTCTTGTTTTAGATTAGTCTTAACAAATGTTCCTCTGGTTTATCCTGTTTTGGATTTTTGAACAGAGAGACTGAAACTACTAATAATCTGAATATGGTTTTCTGCTGTTAATTAGGAGCAGAATTTAATCTAATTTAAAAGCTTGCCTAAGCCATAAAATAAATGTTAGACTGAAAATTGAAAGTGCTATAACTTATTCCTTGTTTTACAATGAAATTTCATTTTAGTATCTAAAGACAAAGATGAAAATTAAAGGTGAAAAAAATGAGCAAGCTGACTGTATCCAGGATCTTTTAATCCACTCTTTGTTTAAAAGGTCTTGTTGTAAAGTTGCCAGTACCCTTAATACTGAAGGAAATGTCCACAGGATATACTAAAAGTTAGTTTTGCACATGTATGTATTCTTGCTTCATTTATGCAATACCTCTCTATAGGGCAAACATTTGACAATTCATTTTGATCAAATTATCACAAGAAAATTATTAGTGTTCTTAATGCAACACAGGTAATCTCTTAAACAGTTTTATCACATGTAGAACAGCCATTTTTCAATGTGAGAAATATGTTCAAAGAATCTGTTATAGCCTTTTCAGGGCTGAATAATTCAGGGAAAGTTGTCTTAACAGCATTGCAGTCTTCTAGTATTATTCACATAATATAACTATTTTTAATTAAATCCTGAATAATTCAAATATTATTTAACAGACTTTGTTTAGCAGAACAAAACTGGAGAATTGATAATACATTTTTGAGCAGTGTGTTGAATAATGGCAAATGTAGAAAATATACAGCAGATACAATTTGGAAAACTGTCAAGGACTTGAAGTCATTAATATATTATTTCTATATTATTTGCTTTGAATAAAGTATTGGAAGTCTACATTGATGTCACTTAGATTTTCATAATATGACAGTCTCTATTCATAGCTTAGTGCCAGGTTGGAAAACAGTTTTGCGCCTTGATTTGCACAACACAGTCAAATACCATGTCTATCTCTTACTTTCTGTAAATATATACAGTGCACATATAAAAAGACATGCTCTCTTTACAGGTTTTGAACACAATTGCAGGGAAGAAGTCTTGTCCTTCCTTGTGATATTTCTGTGGGTTATTTTTGGAACAGTGATCAGCAGAAGATTGGCTAGGAGATGGGGAATGAAATGTACAATTCCAAATGTCTACCAAACATGTTGTTGGAATATGCTTTTTTTCAGTAATGTTGAGTGCTTTTTCATAGTATCTTTGTCCATTGGGCAGACTGGAAGAAACTGGTAGTTCATCCTTGCAATCTACCATATAAGGCTGCAAAGAAATTTTGAGAATTGCAGTATATGTTGCAAGATGTACAGCACACTGGCTGTATATTGTTAATATCTACCTTGTTGGATGAGAAGAGTGAGATTTCACTGTTGCTCCATTTCTGCTTATAATCACTGCTTAAGAAATGTGATGATTACATTATTCTTAATCTAAGATGGTTAAGACTTAAAGAAGTGAAGAAGTAGTATTGGGACGATTTCTTCGTCTTGAATGAACTCATCCAATGTAAATATTGCAAGAAAAAATGCTTTTAATTCCTAATTATTAGCATATGAGAGAGAGGGGTAGAAGCCAGGAGGAAGTGCTTGTTTGTTGTAACCCCACATTAAAGAACAGCTTTCCCATGGAAATTATACTTTATATGTACTTTATATTGTTTTATGCATACACTGCTGAGTGCTCCACAGTTGTAGCAACATAAAAATCTAATAAATATTTCTATCAGGATTTAGCAGTGGAATGTTCTTCAGAATGATCTGCATATACAGTTACCTTTGTTCATTTTTTCCATTATCATCATCATGGTCAAATTGTTAAAATACTACGATTTTTTAGATCAACTAATTGAGATTATTAAATTCTTCAAAATATAAATATCTACAATTATTTGTGTATTCACACTCTTAAGTTGTCTTGGTCTTAGATTGTTTTGATGCTGGAAAATTTTCAGTCACAAAGGGAGAGTATTTCTGTAGGAAAAAAACAAATGCCAACAGATTCCTTCAATTCAAAAGAATATAGACATCCCCTAAGCTCCGCTGAAGGTGTTACTTAGCCTGGTAAAGAAACATTTGAAAACCAGCCCACAAGCTGGGAGAACAAATCTTCAAATATTACTCTAACAACTACAACATTTTAAGATTGATTTAGATATGGACTTGACAAATCTTTTGATACCAGTACTATCTAATTGTATTTAGAAATTGAAGACACTATGCTTGGATTAATCCTTTTCTCTATTATACTTCAGATTTTCTATTTTTACTTGAGAAAAGGCAAAATTAACTGTCAAATTTAAATGAATTTGCAATGGATTTGTTTATATTTTAAAAATAACTGAGATATTTTATTTATATCCCACCTTATTTTTATAAATAAAATGATAAACACACACTATACTCCTAATTTCTTCACAACAGTAACCCTAACTGGTTCAAAGTTGCCCAATCACCTTTCATGACTAAGGCTGGATTAGTTTCCTGACTTCTAATCTGGTGGTGCCTGAACCACTGGACCAAACTAAGATACCATACATCAGTGAGACTTCTATATTCAGAAATCAAGAAAATACAGTATTGCATGGTCAGTTGCTTTTTTTTCCTCTCCAGTGAAATATATAAATAGACAAACAATAACTATGTGTTCAAAATGCAAGGAAATGCTTTATACAAATATCTGAAAAGTAGCTAACTTTCAATTTTTTCTCACTTCATTTGACATAATAAATTATAAAGTTGATATTTGAGATTCTTAATCGTCCAGGTCATGGTTGTCCCAAAGGTGTTTTTTCCAAAAGGCAACTGGATTTTCTTTTCTTTTTTTTCCCATCGAAAACATTTCAGTTCTGATCTCTACTGGGAGGCTGTTCCACAGCATTGGCACTTGATAATGTGGGATTTGTAGCAATTGCTCATTAGATGTTCTATTCAGCCTAGCCAATATTGGTTGGAGTTGGTGACTCCACGCCACAAAGGACATTAAAGGTCAAAATCAATATCTTAAATTGTATCCAGTGATCAATCGGCAACCAGTGCAGTGTTTGCAAAAATAATGTATTCTGTCAAAATGCAGACAACTGCATTTTTTATCAGCTGTAGTTTCTCAGTAATTTTTAAGAGCAGCCCTAAATGGAATATATTATAGTAATGTGGCTCGGTAATAATGAGAGTGATTTATTGCAGGCAGATTCTCTTGCCAAAATACAGTTGCTACTGGTGCAGTAGCTGAAGCTGTCATAGATCCCTCTGGCCATACCTTTCATCTTCTATTCAAGAAGGTAGTGTGAGTCCAGAAAGACCCTCAAATATGTTCTTTGATAGGTAGAGATTGCACACCAATGACCATTGTATCAGAAGCAACTCTTGACTTCTCTTCTCTCCCACTCAGACCCTGACAGCCTTTAGATCAGATATGTCCAACCTGTGGGCCGCAGGCAGCATTAGACAGTAATAATAATAAAATAATAAATAATAATAAAAATATTTTAAAATTAACTATATTATATATATTTTATATGTGGCCCAAGACAATTCATTTTCACTCAATGTGACCCGGGCAAGTCAAAAGATTGGACAACCATGTTTTAGATACTGGAAAGAATATTGACAGCATCTCCTTCAGGTCAAGGACAGTGATGTATAGTTAAGTATCAGCAGCATATTGATGATATCAAACTCCAAACTGCCAAATGACCTTTCTCAGGAGATTCCAACAGATGCTAACAGGGAACATAGGACTGACTCATAGTTCCCCTCATATCAAGAGCTACAGCCTCTGTTCTTCCACAATAAATGATTTAACTTTCCAAAGAGTGAAACTATTAGAAAACAATCTCCTGTCTCCAACTCTTACAGGGAGTTCACTTTGCTCAATGAAATCGTGCTCAATGATATTGAAAACTATGAAGAGTCCAAGTAAGACAAATAGGGACACACTACTTTTGTAATTAATATATAAAACAATTTGCTATTAAATTAGTTTTTCTGTTTTGAAGTTCAACTTTATAATGTAGAATATATTCTGTTTACTTTGTTAATTTATTTCCCCTTTGAAGTTTTGTAAGATAAAAAAATTACTTGGAAACATTAATTGTATTTAAATATAGTTGAATGCATCTAAATATGCTTAGGATCTTATGAGCCTTTATTCCCTTAAAATCAAGTTTTGATTTTAAATTAATATTTCATATAACTAGTCTAAATCTTGGTCAAAGAAGAAATCACAATGGTAATCTTTTGCAATTTTTTTTTGGTTTATTTAAACAAATGTTTAGAGTCTTAACAAGAGTTTTCTTCTGTTAAATGAACAGGACCATGGCAGTGATGTGATTACCATACACACCATACACGCAGATATAATGGTGTCAGAATGCAGTTCAGAAAACATATACGCAGAGATCTCAGAAATTAATGCAGTAAGTTGATGATAGTTAATCTACACAAAATAATTTATTCATTACTGTATTTTAGAAAATTTATTTGGAAAAAAATAAATTATAGAAAAAATTATAAGAAATGAATCTAAATTAATTAGTAGCTATTTCAAAATTGCCTTAAAATGAGACATTTTGTGATGTTGAAAAATTTATTGTAATAACAGTTGTCTTCTATATTGTGTGTTTTGAAATTTTATATGCCATATGTCCATATGAAATTGTGTATAATTTATTGTAAAAAATGTGGATTGATCACTTTGAATATTTATTAAAAAATGTATATTTTAATCTGAAATACAAAGGACTATAAGACAGACAAAATAATGTTTGTAATTATTTGATTTATTCATTTATCACATTTCTATACCAAGAAGTATTAACTCCATTTCACCTAAATCACTGCGAAATTTACAATATTGTAAACCACCCAGAATACTAACAAGATTAAGATTTTTTTCCTACGTGTACTTCCTTAACATTGACTAAGTCCGATACCTGCCTTAAGAGATAGGCTTTTGCAAAGATGTTAAACAGTTTTAAATCAAACTATTTAAAATATGTACATTAGAAAGGCTAGCAGAATTTTAATTCTAGTATCCTTAAGATTCAAAATGTTTGAATATCCTTATAGTGACTGAATTGGCAGGTGTAACTTAAAATCACAATATGCAAGTATGTGAAGTTAATATCCTTACGGAAATTATTCTAATAGCTTATTTTCAGAGATAAAATCTTCCTAAAGCCATTTCTTAATATAATTGTATGCTTCCCTATCTCTACTTGCAACATGGTGTCAACTATGTTCCTATGGGTTGAGCAGTCGGTTCCAAGGCACAACCATAATCTATGGATTCTGCCTAGACCCCCACACTTAGCTTCCCCTCCTCTTTTTACTTTTATTAAAACTTTTGACACTATTGTAAGAAAACTAAAGTGTCGAATTACAGCTGTTAGCAACTGAATCATACTATTTTTTCTACAACTATTTACTCAAGTATCAATTATAATATAAGTTAGTAATAGTCCAGTGATGGCGAAACTTTTTGGCACCGAGCGCACAAACCGGAAAGCATGTCCATACATGTGTGCGTGCCAGAGCGCTGGAAAACGGAACACTAGCTGGCCGGTGTGCGTATGCCTGGTTTTTTGGCTGTTTGGGGGGACATTTTTGGCCTGAAAAACTACTTGGTTTTTTGGCCATTTTCTGGGCCATTTTCAGGCAATTTTTGGCTTGAAAAACAGTCTGTAAATGCCCTGAAAAAAGGTCAGAAAAATGGCCTGTTTATGGCCGATTTTCAGGCCGTTTTCCAGTGCTCCGGCATGCGCGAAGACCAGCTGGCGATGGTGCGCGGGTGCCCACTGAGAGGGCTCTGCATGCCACCTCTGGCACACGTGCCATAGGTTCGCCATCACGGCAATAGTGCAATCCCATTTATGTCTACCTAGAAGTAAGTTCCATTTAGTTCAGTGGGTTCTCTGCTCAGTTGTGTATAAGATTAGAAAGTGAAAATATTTTCAAGGGGCTTTATTAGACAGTAGAAATAGCTTTTGATTTTCAGTATGCACGTACGGTAATTGTACAGAATTTTGAAAGAGATATTTTTATTCATTCATTGTTTTCTAGCACGTAGGCTGTCCAATAACCATGTATGAGTTGAGTGGCCAAATTTGTTTAATAAATAAATGAGACCATCTTTGTACAAAAATAGTTATACACCGGAGACAAATTCCTTGTGCCTCCAATCACACTTGGGCAATAAAGAATATTCCTATTCCTAAAAATAGGAACAATGTGATTAAGAATTTACAGCATGTTTGCTTTGGACTTTATCCCCATTTTTAAAAATGAAAATGTAAAAATTTGTATATGGGTATTTCATAAACATTGAATTGAGCCAAAGAATAGAAAGTTTGTAAGTTGTTTGTATAAAATGAATGCTGTTTTTGATAGCAATTAATATGCCTATAGGAAAATGCTTGTATCCTTTGTATATTAATCATGGATAGGAGATCAGATTGAGCTCTGGAGTTGCATGTTTTCATTGTATTTGCTCTCTTAAGCATGAATCCCTTCCACATTTTTCCCATGCCAGACCTTGACTTAGGCTTTTTTGCCATTTAAATATTGTTAGTGCTGCACACTATTTTGTTGTTGTTGTTTTTGCCCCTGAATTAAATTAGTATTAGAAGTTAAATGGAATTTGCATTCTGAAGAGTAAAGATTGCCTGGAAGATGAAAAGTAATGCAGTATCATCACAAGTTCTTATTATCCTCCAATTTCATGGAGAATCTTACTGGTGGTACATATTCATTTACATTCTACTTTTTCCATTCAATTAAATTCTCCTTATTCTGAAAATTGTCACTTAGTATTTAAATAATCATTCTTTATAGATTTATTAAATTCTTTTAAATAGCAGAAAATGAAAGATTCTCTTTTTTCAAGGAGTATTTGGAACAAAATAATTCTTGCAATGCTGCAAATTGACAGAAAGGGATAGAAACAGCATAACAAAGTTAAGTAAGGCTTGCCATTATGTTTCTTCTCATAACTGCCCTCTTTTAAACAACAAAAAAATAATAAAGTTGCTTTAAAAGTTATAATGAAAAAGTTGGATATACTTCTGTAACCTATCTATTATGTTCTCTATTACAGGTAGTCCTCAACTTACGACCACAATTGAACCCAAAATTTGTTGCTAAACGAGTCATTTGTTAAGTGAGTTTGCTCCATTTTATGACCTTTCTTGCCAAGTTGTTAAGTGAATCACGGTACTTGTTAAGTTAGTAATACAGTTGTTAAATGAACCTGGCTTCTCCATTGACGTTGCTTGTCAGAAGGTTACAAAAGGTAATATGACCTCGGAATACTGCAACTGTCATAAATATGAGTCAGTTGCCAAGCATGAACTTTGATCAAATAACTGTGGGGATGCTGCAAGGATCATAAAGTGTGAAAAACGGCCATAGGTCCCTTTTTTCAGTGCTATTGTAACTTCAAACGATCATTAAAGGAACTTTTGTAAGTTGAGGTCTACCTGTATATACAACACATATATACAGGTATCAAAATTATTTTGTTACTACTTGGCATTTTTTTCAGCGTTTTTCAGAATAGTGTTCAAAATATGTAACAAAAGAATGACTATTTCATACAATTGAATATGGTCTCTATGTTATAAACAAGCAATTAAGGCTGGAAAATCAATATAGCATAGGTGAATGAGCAGTACCATAGTCATTGGTTTAAACCTCATCCTGATCACTAGCTCACTAAGGCTGCAATTCTGTTGTTCATTGGAGAGCATCTTCTGCATAATACTTTTTGAATCTTTTTCTATAAAAGAGGCAGATAAGACCTTTGCGAGGTAGAATAGACTTTTAACAGCCTGGAAAGATTTGTGTCAAGATTAAAGTTCGAGGGATTTCCTAGACGTGCCACATAATATAGTCTTGTGTATCTTGAATGCTCCTAGACATTGGACCTAATAATGTAGTTCTGGTTTCCCCATTACTACCAATCAAAAAGAAAGAGTTCAGTGTATAATAAGAATAAGAAGGCATTCTATCTCTCTTCTTCTACTCAGCAGAATTTAGTTTGTTTCCTAAGAGACAACTATGAATGCCAAATTATGAGATTACAGATAGTAATTTAGGAAAAAAATTCTAGATTTAAATCCATTGAATTTTCTTGGATGTACTTTTATTTTGTAGATAAAATACAAATTGGTCCTCTATTTTGCAAATATTTTTTACAGATTTTATCAGATGCTGTTACTGAAATAAAAAATATTTTTGAAATATGAAATAAACAAGAATTATCCTGTTTAATTTCAAATTCAATGTGAAAGTGATTCATATTGTTCTTGTCATATGAAATGTCCACAAATGCTTAGAATGCTAATATAAGAAAAGTTAAAAATTTGTCCTTCTCCCCAAGATGGCTGCTGAATGGTGGGAATTTTTCCTTTTCCTGCTGATGATCTGCTAATTTTGCTGCCAAAGCTGGTTCTCTGGCAGTGCTGCTTCCTGAATTTAAATGGGAGCATTTAGGAATGACCCCAAACAACTTTTGAAGGGCCATGGACCCACCTGGGAAGGGGAATCTTGAAGATTGTGGGAGCAGTCGAAAAATCATTGGGCAAATCCATCTTCCTTTCAGCAGTTTGTTTTCTAAGTATGCCTGGGTTTTAGCTTAAACTTTTTGAATTTATTGTTTTATTTTGCTTTTTGGCTGGCTTGATTGCTGATTTAATCTAATCCCCTGCTGGACTTTATCTGGGTTCCCCCCCCCCCTTTTTTTTCCTTCTGATTTACGTTGTTGTCTTGAATAATTTTTGCTTTTCCGTATGAAAACGCAGCATGCTTTTGAATGAAAGTCTTTTGATTTATATCAATATTAGACAGAGTTTCTACATTTTATTAATTTGTCAAATATTTGAAGTTTCTTTTTTCATTTTCTTTTAATTTGGGATCGAAAATATTCAATATTTTCTTCACTCTGCTTCAACGTTCTTGGTTCTCTGGCTAACTCGCACAGAGCAATAATGTATTGAATTATTGACAAGCAAGGTGGTTGAAACAACCTTTTGGTAACATTCAGTCTTTGGTTGTAAGATTTTTTAAAAAGTTTGATGAAATGATATTGTCTGTGGAAAATATTCAGGTGCATCTGATATCTGGATAATTCAGATTCACAAAAGAAGTGTGATTTGGAACCAATCAATCTGTTGCAAAGAAAGTGAGACTGTATAGTTTCTAATTCAGTTGACTGCATATACCTCTTTGAACTTCAAACCTGCAGTCTTTTACAACAGCAGGAATTATACTTCATGGAGAAGTGACAAATTGGCTTTCCCTAGAAGGATCAAGTGAGATTAATGTGATTTTTCATACTTAATTGAGAACCAATTTAATCTGGACTTGGTTGGGAACATAGACTGATTTTGGAGATTGAATTTATATTTAATCAGACAACAACTGATAAGAGGTGGAATTAAAAAATAAACATGGATATTTGATCCAGGACAAATTACTGTTAACTTTTGGGAGGATTTGGAATGATAAGATGCCATGGAAAATTTTCTACAAACTGATTAACAATTTGTTAACAGAGAGTTTTGAAACTTTAACCTTGTCTTTTTTTATTATTGTTCTTCCTGTAAACTATTTTGTCATTAATATAATATATAGATGACAAGTTAATAATTTGCAAATAGATTTAGTAATTTAAAATCTTTCGGGTGTGTTTCATAAAGGGTGGGATATTACTATTGTAGTAATGTATCAGTATTCAACTAGAGGGGATAATATGTGTATAGTTGTTAGTATTTTTTTCCCCAATTCACTTTTTTAATGACTTGTTTGCTATGTTTTCTTTTTATTTGCTTGTTTTTTTAATCTTTTGGAGTTTTGTATTTTAATTTTTTTGAATAAAATAATTTTATTTAAAAAGGAAAAAAGTTATAAGTTAATATCCCTGTATTGTGAGACTCTTAGGATGGTGTGAGTGAACAACCAACATTCAGCTTAGCCTGAAAGTTGCTGCTGAATTGTCAAGTTTTTAAAAAACAGGCTGGGAAGGTTGCAGGTGGCAACCAAGTGACCCTGGGACACTCCAACTCTTGTAAATACTTGCAAATTGCCAAGCACCTGAGTTGCGATCAGGTGACTACAGATATACTGTGACTGTTGTAAGAGTGAGAACTGGTTATAAGTCACTTTTTTCAGTTTCATCATACCTTCAAACGGTTGCTAAATAAATGGTTATAAGTCTAGGACTACCTGTAAAAACTGCAAAAAAAGAAAAAGTAAAGGGGAAAAGTAAGGGGGAATACTTACTCAAGTCTTAGACTATTAGAATGCCCTTATTTAGGCCATTCTCTTGACTTGTCATTGGTGCTTTCACTTTAATTGTTTCTGTCTTACAATCTATGCTATTTATTTTCCAGTGGTTTTAATATTTCTATATCAGACAAAATTTGCTTCACCTATTTATCCTGTAAATCTCTCAAAACATTCCTTTTACATCTGTCATTTCTTAACAACTTTTAGAAATAATCTACCCATAGCAGCAGACATTACTGATATTGTGCCTGCTAATTTCTGATTCCATTCTTCAGCAATCTGCAGTATTTTGTACGTCATAATAGTGTGTGTCATTTGTAAATTAAACCAAAACCAAAGGGCAAACTTTCTTTTTCTTTTCTACCTGGAATCTTTAATCTCCTCTAATGTCCAGTTTCTGAAATCACAAAAGTCTTGAATTTCTGTTATCGCTTTGGATAGTCAAAAGAGGCTTTTAGGACCAGTCTGCTCACTGTTTCTTCAGTTTCTGCCATGGTCATCGTCTCAACTCATTCAGAGATGTGCTAGTTCACAATTGTTTCCCCTGAAGTCACAGAATTGTTAATTTTAACCTGACAGGTGAGAATCTGGCTAATCCCATTATAGTCAGAATTATTGTAATATACTGTAATTTAGTTTAAATCAATTCAAATTTGAGTTTGGGGCTTGCCTATTTCTTTATCCTACTCCTTGGTGGCGCAGAAGATAAGATGCAGTAATTGCAGACTTCTGCTAACAAGCCAGCTGCCTGTAATTTGGCAGATCGAATCTCTTCAGGCTCAAGGTTGACTCAGCCTTCCATCCTTCCGAGGTGGGTAAAATGAGGACCTAGATTGTGG
>JAOYMU010000001.1:125814933-125826279 GCA_025802295.1 Psammodynastes pulverulentus | reverse complement strand
CCTTGTTCCCCGCCCCGAGTCCCTTTGGGGAGAGGGGGCGGGCTATAAATCTAATAAATTGAAATTGAAATTGAATTATGATATACATGAACAAAATTCAAAAGAAGCAAAAAATGTCTACAAGGGACGAATCACTACTAAACCTTTTAAATCATGTTTTTTTCTTGATTCCATCTTTCAAGATGGAATTTGAAACATTATAGTAAGCCTTTTATAAAAAGCCTGTTCATTTTGTTCTAGACTTAATCTTTTGACACCTCGGCATTTGAATCAGAAGGGGAAAGCTCTTCCATTAAGCAGTGCAGAGAAACGGAAAGCCAAGTGGGAAAGTCTGCAAAATAAGCAGGTAATAGTATATTTTCTATTTTAGAGGGCTTGGTAGCACCTTGCTGCTCTAAAATTTGTTAAGATTTTAAAATCGAGATTTGTCTTGTTTTCTATTAAAGATTTTGGTTCCAGAACTCTGCGCTATACATCCTATTCCAGCATCATTGTGGAGAAAAGCAGTTTGTCTCCCTAGCATCCTTTATCGTCTTCACTGCCTTTTGACAGCTGAGGAACTCAGATCTCAAACAGCTATTGATGCTGGTGTAGGAGTCAAGTCACTTCCTATGGATTTCAGGTATTAAATACATTATATTAAATACATTAATTATGTAGGAACACTAGTCTGGAGTTAGGCCAATTTAACATTTTTTCACATAGCTTCTCAGTGGATTCATAAATGCCCCGTTAGAACTTTGCATTTTTCAGCTTCCAGAAAAGAGATGTTTACATTTTATTAGTATATTTTCCAAGAACTAAAATGAAGTCTAATGATTTACTTGCCAATATTAACTTGGATAACGATAGATAACTTTCCATGGTACAAATTTTTAAAATTATACTTACATAAATATTGCAGAACAGTGATAGAATATTCTTTGTTTATTACTTTTTTGAAGTTAGTTCATTTTGTTCTCAGGTTTATAGTTGCTGCTAATATTATGGACAACATCCAGAATTCACTAAATAGCAGGACTCCAATTTTTTAATTCTATCAAACAGTTGTTAATTGATTTGGATTTTATGAAGTCTAAAAGCAGTTTGCAAAGCAATATAGTTATAGTGCCATTGGAGAGGGATATATTGAAAATCAAGTATCAGCATTATAAACTAAGCCTTCTGTACTTGTATCAATTAGACCTTTTTTAATTACATAATTTATTTTTCAGATATCCTAACCTGGACTTTGGATGGAAAAAATCTATTGACAGCAAATCCTTCATCTCTGCTCCTAATTCCTCTCTAGAAGAGAATGAAAATTATTGTAAGCACAGTGCAATTATAGTCCCTGAAAATGCTGCACATCAAGGTGCTATTAAAACCTTCTCCGCAGATAAGCATGACCAAATGTCTGTGAATTACAGAGCATTGATAGAGTCACCTAGCAAACTCCAAAAGGATGTCTCAGTAGAACTGGCAACAACTAATGGTGTTTCTTACAATAAAAAACTTGCCAACGGCAATTGTGACATACCTAACAGAGAGATTTGCCAAGAAAATCAGCTAAATTACTGCAGGCAAGAAATACCTGTACAATCAACTACCTCGTATCCTATTCAAAATTTATACAACAATGAGAACCAGCTCAAGTTCAGCAATGAATGTACTCTGAGTAATAAATATCTTGATGGAAATGCTAACAAATCTACCTCAGATGATTGTCCCAAAATGGCAGTGACCACCAGTGCTTCAGAAGGTTGCAAGCCTTCAGAAGAAAGCATGGATTCTGTAACAAGCTCTTCCAGTGGTTATTCCTCAAGAACCCTTGGTCCAAACCCTGGTCTCATTCTTCAGGCATTGACTCTTTCAAATGCTAGTGATGGATTTAATCTGGAACGGCTTGAAATGCTTGGTGATTCATTTTTAAAACATGCCATCACTACATACTTGTTTTGCACTTATCCTGATGCTCATGAGGGACGCCTGTCATATATGAGAAGCAAAAAAGTGAGTAGTGTATCAATGATTTTCAACTCTGTGAGTTTGAGTTTGTACAAACCAGCAAATCCAGTGACATGTAGCAGTGTTGTTGGAGTATGTACATATAGTTTCCACTGCCAGCTGCCTTGTTCACTGACCAATGAAAGTTACAACAGTGCTAGAAAAATAGATTTACAACCAGTCCTTGAACTTGTGACCATCACAGTGTTCTTTTGATTATATGATTGTGATTCAGTTGCTATTTTACCAGCATACATTGTGCCAATCACAACATCTCACTGTCATGGGATCGTGATATACTTCTGATAAGCAGTGTCAGTGGGCTAGCTGGCAGGAAGTTGCAAGTCACAGTCACAAGATGTTGCACTTAACAAACTTCAGTGATTTTTAATAACCGCATCAGACATGGCATAACTCTGATGCAGTCGTATGAAGTTTCACTTAATGCCCACATCACTTAGTGAAGGAGTTGGCAGTCCCAACTGTGATCAGTAAGTGAGGATTGCCTGCATTGACTTTTGTCTGTATTCTGTGTGCTGTATGTGTTTGCAGAAGTAAATTGAATAACTGAAGAACAGTTTCATTTACCTTTTTGTCACGTTAGAAACAAAGATATTATAATGTACAGGTACTCCTCACTTAATGACAAAGTTACAACAAAGCTATGGTGGTGCTAAATAAATGATAGTTATGACTGGTCCTTGAAGTTACATCCGCTGCAGTGCCCCAATAGTCACATGATCAAAATTTGAATGCTTGGTAGCCTGCCCGTATCTATAATTTCAGTGTGCACTCCAGTTCCTCCCACCCACCTATCTTTCCCTCATCTCTGCCCCTTTAATCATCCTGCAGTCTGCCACTCCTGCTGCCCCAGTTGACTCTTGCCCTCTTCTGCCTCCCAATGCACAGGAAATGTCCCAGAGGTGTTGTGAGACTTTGTGAGATATTAAAGAGGCATGAGCTTCGCAAGGCCTTGTGGATGCCTTGTGAAGGCATCTCAAATGACTAGTACCTGTCTCAGCCAGGCATGTCTCAGCAGCAGCAGCAGGAGGAAGAAGATGATGATGGTTAAGATCAGCAGGGTAGGATGCAAGCAGCAGGGTTGGCCAAAGGGCAGAGATGGGAAGATCAGCGGGTGGGGGGGAATTTTAGTAGACTTGAGCATAGCAGGATGGCAGAGCCTCATATGCTGGAGGGAGCTTGCAGGACCCAATTGGGGAGGAGGCAGTAGGATGAAGCTTGGAGTTTACACAGAGCAGGAGAAGCATGAGGTCCTCACCTAATGGTGCAACTGGACTACCAGAACTACTGTTGCTAAGTGATGTGGTGATGTGATGTTCCTCTAACAACTGCTTCACTTAGCCACAGAAATTCCAGTCTTAATTAGGGTTCTTAAGTGAAGGCTACCTATACTGAGCTTATCTGATGGATTTCAGCTGTGTTTCCAGAAGTTATAAATTTAATAGAGGCAGATTTTGCTATCTACCTTTGTAAATGCGTGCTTTGAATTTTTGAATATTTTGTTTATGATCAACTTTTTTCCCCCTCAAAGGTCAGCAATTGTAACCTGTATCGTCTTGGAAAAAAGAAAGGGCTTCCTAGTCGCATGGTAGTATCTATATTTGATCCTCCCGTGAACTGGCTTCCTCCTGGTTACATAGTAAACCAAGACAAGAGTAACGCAGACAAATGGGGAAAAGATGAAATGGTAAGTCTTTTGAAATACTACATGTCTCAGCTACAATTTTGTGTTGTTGCAAGAGAAACAAGAAGGCCCTTACAGAACCAGTCTTCCATAAAATATTGCCTGCTTTTTTATTTCTCTTAAAATAGCCTCGGTAATAAAAGTAGGATGAAACGTTATATTGGAAGACTAAATAATAAATGGAAATAAGCAAAAATACCTGTGGAGAAAAAATTCCTTTGCCCTGTTTTGAAAAGATAAGATTTTTTTTCCCTCCCTCTACCTGTAAGCGTAAGGAAATGAATAATTTAGTATTGATGGTGTGTAAGCTGCACCTATTTAGTTTTTAGTGAAAGTCATAATGTAGTTTTTTTTAAAGAAGAGTTGAATCAAACAAAAAAAAAAGCAATTAGGAGCCTCCTCGTCTCATGACCATTAATTTCTATGTAACACTATATGAAAATGCAAATATTCTCTTCAGAAATAACTCAACTTGAATGCATATTAGTATTTTCAAATATTTGCTTCATGCAAGAATTAAAATTGTGTGTTCAAACCTTATTTACCTGAAAGAATATGAATCTTTTGTTAAGATAAAGCCCCCATTTGGAAAACACTGTCTATAAACAAGACAGTGCCTAAGTTAAGATTGCTAATTATAGCTGCAACCATTGCTGGAAATTTATCTCCTCCCTATTCATCCCATCTTATATTACAGATAAATTATGATAAATAATGTTTAGTGTTTGTATAATCTCAAAGAACATTATGAAAAAAATATTTACATCCCCAGCTTTCAACTATTAGCCAGAGATTTCTGTTTATTCCCTTCTGTGTTGAATACAAACTTCCTTGAGGACATACTCTATTTTTGGGGTCGTAAATGAATAAAAGAATGTTTCAACGAAACACTACAGGCTATAGAACAAAATAGTTCTATATTGCAGAGCTAGTTGAGCATGGCACAATATTCACACAATCAAATTTGCTTTATCGGTGCCTGAAGAAAAAACAGACATCTGTCTGAACCATATGCAAATTTAAAAAAATCTGAGCTGTTCATTTCAGATACCAGTAGCTTAAATATCTTCAGCATAATTTATTTTCCTAACTATATTTAATTGTTCATTATAATGTTTCAAAAATATTTATGAGCAGATAACCTAAAGTAATATCATCTTATCTTCTGAATTATGTCAGATATCTTAATAATTATTTTTCGTGCATCTGTTTTCATTCAGTCATTTTCTGAGATGAATTTATACATATCAAAATTATACTTTTGATATCAGTGCAGTGTCTGTGTAACAATTTTTGTTTCTATCTGCTTATATACAAATGTAAAAAGGAATTTATGACTCCTTATTTTATCACCTTTCCTGGCTCTTCAGTTTCACTGATAAAGTGTCCCCAAAAACAAGGGTCAGAGTTAGCATAGGAAATGCAGTGGAACCTTGGGTTGCGAATGCTTCTGTTTGTGATCAAATCGGGTTCCGACCCAAAAATCCATCTGATTTTTGAATCTGGTCATGATTAAAAAATTGGGTGGCGAACAAACCCGGCCGTGGCAGATTACCTTTCCACGCTGATTTCCCCTTTCGTGCATGTACAGTCTGCACAAATCTTTGTATGCACATGCGCAGTCGGTCAGGCTTCTGGTTGCGACCGTTTTCCTGGAATGGATTACAGTCACGGCCCGAAGTTCCACTCTACAGGCTGGCTTTTATCATGCTAATTTTTAACTCTTCTCAGTATCTTTTGTTTTGTGACAAAATGCTTTTTCTTGGAGATCTATTTCATTCTGTATTATATTCATGCAAATTTTGCATGTAGTATTTCCTTTGTTATGAGGCATCCAAATGCATAGCAAGGAAAAGTAATAGATTTGATAGTATTGGAATCAGATGTCCCTTTAGTCCTAAAGTTCTTTAATATCCAGTCCCAAATTTCTGAGTTTACAGTTGAAGCTATAATTTAAGAAAAGTATTTCAGTGTTATTGTAATAAGGATTCTTTCTGTTTTTACTATTCCAGAATAGAACCAGATCTTGACAAAGTTTTCTGATAGTTTACTATTTAACCACAGGTTGTTATATTGCCTTACAGAATCTGAATTCCTAAAATCACAACTTTGAACTAATATTTCTCCTGCTTTCTCAGAATATTTGTTGCAAAAATAAATGTAATGGTATCTTAAAATGCGTATTTATAGCTCTTTGATGCAGATTATTTTAAACCAAGTTCTAGATTATTATATTGCTATGAATTGCTTTATGGTGTAATAAAGAATATTGTTTGCCAAAAAGTTTTATTGCTAGACTTCTGAGTGGAATAAAACCAAATGATACTATTGTACATACTTTCACTTGAATTTATCTGCAATAATTACAGAAGTCCACAGTGGTCTTTTAGGTTTATAATTAGTATTTATCCATTAAAAAGTGATGAGATTGATTAGAAGAATATTTTTTGTGCATATTAGTTTTCTGAGATTCATACTTTGACTACAAAACCACTAGAGGGCACAATAAAAATATTACAATGTAATATTATTGTGCCATAAAATATTTAAAGTACTGCGTAAATTTATTCAAAAAAGGAAAGTGATTAAAAATGAATTTGCTAGCAGCATTATTGACTAGCCTGAAAGCATAAATGGATAATTACCCTAATAATATTTTGAAAGCAGCAGAATACTCCAAAAACTATATTATGACAATTTTTTAAAAGGAATTAATATTAAGTGAATTTAAAAGACAAAGTTAGCTGCTGATACGTAATTGTTTAAGTTGAGGAAAAAGTATAGAAGTGCAGAACTCTGAATAAATGCCTTCATATGAACAATGTAAATGTCCAAAATTATGCACTTTTAGGTTTCTGGTTAGTTATTTTATTTAGCATATGGCAAGGTTTCTCGTAATAATTTTGAAAAGAGTAGAAAGTCGCGCTGCTGATACTTCCAACATTTCTAGACAATCTCTGTTGTGGTCTGTACTTGTGAACAATGTTGGTTGCCACACCACATAATTGATATTGTACAGCTGAAAAAGGTGAATAAAGGTAATCAAAATTATTAACCATTTCTTCTGTGAGGTTGTATTCAAGGATTTTTAGTTAAAGTTAAAAGAACTTTATTAGTAGAAAAATTTCCAATTAAGTTAAATCATAGAAGACTTGTGGTTGTATAAAAGAAATGCTTCCTTAGACTGTAATGCTATGCATGATGTTAAAAGAGAATTAGACAAATCAATGAGTGCTTTGTCATGATTGTTGTACTTTATTTTAGTGGGATATAAAATCTAAAATCACAAATTCATGGTGGTAACTAGCTGGGTTTTTTTTTAAAGAATTCTAAATGTTCAGCCCTCTCAGAACATAAACTCAGCCCTCTCATTGCATAAACTTGGGAAATAACAGTGGAGGTACAGACTTGTATTCATAGATGCATTGATTGAGCCTCCAGCTGAGCAGATAAAGTCTTATCTGGTACAGGGTAGTACTGGATTGTAAGCTAAATCTTTTCAAAGCTAGTTAGGAAAAGGACAAGAAAAATGTGTGTTATATCCTCTGTTTGAATTCCTCATATTTTTTTAATCTTGGATGATATACAAAGTTTCCTTTATTGTAAGGGGAGAGGAAATACAGAAAAGAAACCAATAGTTGGTTTCTTTTGGAGGTAATTTCAGTTTCTATTAGGCGTGGGTTATACAGTAGAATTGAAAATATAGCCCAGCAAAAACAATCTGAAACCTTTCTATGTAAATTTCCAAATCCAAAACCATATATGTGGAGTTTGTTACTATTGCTTTCATACCATTTTTTGGCCTTCTTTAGGTAGATACCATCATACACATAAGCTGCCCTTTTTGTGTCTGTAGATATTAAAGCATATTGAAAACTACTTAATTAACCCTTAAAACATTTGAATTAAGAAAGCCTGATGAAATATTTTTGATCATAGAAATCTCAAATATTTTTAACCATTTTTTATTTGTTTGTTTGTTTATTTATTACCCGCATTTCCTTTTGGGATCTTGTGATGGAATCTGAAAAGATTGCCCTCTTAGAATTTAGGAAGTATAAATAACTTGTAGGAGTCCAGTTTGATAATTATATATTTTGATATACAGGTAGTCCTCGACTTACAACAGTTCATTTAGTGATCATTTGAAGTTACAACGGCACTGAAACAAGTGACGTATGACCATTTTTCACACTTACCACCATTGCAGCATCCCCCTGGTCATGTGATTTACATTCAGCTGCTTGACAGCTGACTCAACATTTAGGACAATTGCAGTGTCCTGGGGTCATGTGATCCTTTTTTGACTTTCTGAGAAGCAAAGTCAATGGGAAAGTCGATTCACTTAACAATTGGGCTACTAATTTCACAGCTACAGTGATTTTATTTAATAAATGTGGCAAGAAAGGTCATAGATGTTAAAAACATGGATAAGATTATGGAACTTAACAGTAAACGATGCAGCAAAGACTATGTGGGAGAAATGTTTGTTCCAAGATCTACCTTCTAAGAGGAATCAGAACCACTGCCCAAGAATATTTCTATTGATTGACAACATTAAATGCATTTAAATTTTATCTACAGCTATTTTACATGAAGTTACAAAATTATTGCAAAATTTTAACATGAAGGGTTTTTTTTCTACTTTTAGACAAAAGAGGGCTTATTGTCTAATGGAAAACATGATTATGATGATGATGACGATGACGATGACTTAATGTGGCGAGTACCCAAGGAAGAAACTGAGTTTGAAGATGACTTTTTGGAATACGATCAGGAGCATATCAAATTTATTGACAATATGTTAATGGGTTCTGGAGCATTTGTGAAGAAAATATCACTGTCTCCGTTTTCACCTGCTGATAGCAGTTATGAATGGAAAGCACCCAAAAAATCATCTTCGACTAATGCTCAATTTTCATCAGATTTTGATGATTTTGACTATAGCTCATGGGATGCAATGTGCTACTTAGATCCTAGCAAAGCTGTTGAAGAGGATGACTTTGTTGTAGGTTTCTGGAATCCATCAGAGGAAAATTGTGGTATTGATGCTGGAAAACAATCTATCTCATATGATTTGCATACAGAGCAGTGCATTGCTGACAAAAGCATTGCAGACTGTGTAGAAGCCCTTTTGGGATGTTATCTGACCAGCTGTGGGGAAAGAGCTGCCCAGCTTTTCCTCTGTTCATTGGGTCTGAAAGTGCTTCCAGTTATTAAAAAAACTGAGTGGGACAATGTTCTGTACTCTTATAGAGACCATTTTAATAGCCAACAGAAGCATTCTTCAGCAAACTGCATTTCTGCCTCCTTAGCTAAGCAAGAATCTTCTCACTATAAAGACTTGGTATATGGCTGTTTAAAGATTCCTCCAAGATGTATGTTTGATCATCCAGATGCTGAGACAACCTTAAATCATCTTATATCAGGCTTTGAAAACTTTGAGAAAAAGATTAACTACAGTTTTAAGAACAAGGCTTATCTACTTCAGGCATTTACTCATGCCTCGTATCATTACAACACCATTACTGGTGAGTCACATAAAATTTTCTCTAAGCTTGTGTACTTGAAGGAATGGAAATCTTTTGAAAGAGGTGTTAATTGTATTGTATTATTATATAATTTTCTCTTATCCCTCAATCCTTATTTATCAAGATTGTTACCAGCGGTTAGAATTTCTGGGAGATGCAATTTTGGACTACCTCATAACTAAGCACCTTTACGAAGACCCACGACAGCACTCACCAGGAGTCCTAACAGACCTGAGATCGGCTCTCGTTAACAACACCATCTTTGCCTCACTGGCTGTAAAATATGACTACCACAAATATTTCAAAGCTGTTTCTCCTGAGCTGTTTCATGTTATTGATGATTTTGTACAGTTTCAAATGGAAAAGAATGAAATGCAAGGAATGGATTCTGAGGTTAGTAGCAAATATGCTAGTAATTATGATTTGAGTATCATTTAAAATACAGTGGAACCTCGGGTTGTGAACGCTTTTGTCCACAACCAAATCGGGTGATGATCAAAAATTTCAGAAAATTTTTGCTTCTGGTTGTGAACACATCTTCGGGTGGCGACCAAACACAGCCACGGCGATTTTTCCTGTCGTGGCAATTTCCCCTTCGGCGCCATATTCTTTGTCTGCGCTTGCGCAGTCAGTCATGCTTCCGGTCACAACCAAATCAGGTTGCGACTGAAGTCCTGGAACGGATTACGGTTGCGACCTGAGGTTCCACTGTATATGGATTCGTGCATAGGACATAAAAAATAACAATAATGGAATAGACAACGGTCTGTAATTCAAAGATGCCATTTGTAATATATATTTACAAATTACATGAATATGTGTTCAAATAAATCATACATACACAAATCCACAGATCATAAAAGAATAAGCTCTCAGTTGAATGCATATGGATACAAATAACATCTTGTAAAAAATAAAACAGAAATTTCACTTCCCAAGCAACAGAAAATTAAGTTATTCTTTTTACTACAAGGAGAGAGCAACTCTCAGGCTTGGGTTCTACCTATGGGAAGAAGGCAAATTTGCTAAAAAGTTTGCTTTCCTTCTCCACTGCTGCTGCTTCCTGTCTTATGGTGTCTCACCTAGCAGCCTTCTTAGTAATGATGCTGATAGTGCCTCTGCCAAAACTCTATCCACAGAACTCCCTAATTCTATGCAAGTAGCCAAGTAAACCAGTTTTATCACAGTCAAACAAACTAGGATACAGTCCAGTTGTATTTTTAATATAAACTTTGCAATGGCTTTTATTGGGGAACTCTTTTTGATTACTTTTAGCTCCGAAGATCTGAAGAAGATGAAGAAAAAGAAGAAGATATAGAAGTACCAAAGGCTATGGGAGATATATTTGAGTCCCTTGCTGGTGCAATTTACATGGATAGTGAAATGTCTCTGGAAATGGTTTGGCAAGTGTACTATCCAATGATGAGGCCATTAATAGGTAATGTAATTGTTTTCAGGGAAAAAAAGGTTCTGTTTATTATTTTGATCAGGAGGATAACGATTTTCTATAAATTTTTATTAAAGAAAAATTCTCTGCAAATGTGCCCCGTTCGCCAGTAAGAGAATTGTTGGAAATGGAGCCAGAGACAGCCAAATTTAGGTAAGAATTCCCATCTTCCATATTTATATAAATCTATATAATAATTTTATGCTGACTTTGTATGAGAGAGAGAGAGAGTTTATATATATAACTCTATACAATTACATATAAGGCCCATGATTTTACTTGGTTATTGTCATGCGCAAATAACCAGAAACAAAAGTTGAGTTCAAATCACAAAATTTATTACATGCTACCTATACACAAGACTCTGATCTACTAATGGTCAAGGCAAATTAGTGCTAGATAAAAGTCAACATACAGTAGTGGCTAAAATTGTGGAAACCTTTTGGGAAAAGTGTATTTTGTTAGTTAGTTAGTTTACTTTATTGTCATTGCACCTTGTACAACAAAATTAAATGCCTTCTTCAGTGTACAATATGACTATAAAAATAAAATACAAACACAAACGCACATCCTTCACATTCTATACATTGAATTGAAAACCCTTGATACTGCATTAATATTGCACTATACAGTAGAATTCAATAGAGTTACTGCCCTGGGATAGAAGCTGTTTCTCA
>JAOYMU010000001.1:125720431-125733363 GCA_025802295.1 Psammodynastes pulverulentus | reverse complement strand
ATAATAGAAATTTCTTCATATTGTAAGCGATAAGTTTGTGTATTTTTGACTAATAAAACTTTTTTTATATAAAAAAAAAGAAATTCCTACTCTCCTTCCAATTGGCTTTGAGACTCCCACCATTATCCTTTATTTATAATAACAGAATACTCAAATTCTAATTAAGTCTTACAGGAGGTTTAGAGACTGCTGCTTGTTTGCTTCTTTTCTGCTACTCATCATGTGTGAATGGCCACCTAAGTGACAAGAGATTATTTTCTGCTCCTCCAATGCAAAACTCTTTTACACAGACACAACCTGACACCTTCTCTACTTGGGTGCAATTCATTTCTTTGCTTAATGAAGGTTACAACTGTTGCTGAGCTATCCACATATTTCAGTAAAAGAAAGCAATTTACAAAGGCTGAGAATTGGAAAGCTGGAAAGCACTTGCAATCCTATTACTATTTCACATAAATATTTGACCCTCCTTTGTCATATAAAATACATAAAATATCACAAAGCAGGGGAGGGAACAATAGGAACAGACAGATCATATACAGATTGATAGTACAAAAAGCACCCAGGTACCATTTATAATGTTGTAATTAATTATAGAGGAAAAGGAAAAACTATCTAGGACAATTCACACACAATACAATAGCAAAACCTGGCTAGTCTACTATATTGCAACCTGGAATAGAGGAACATTTAGGTCTGTCTCTCTAATGTATGTTGTACAATGGACATCATTCAATTGAAGGAGATGTATGATGTTCAGGATTCCTCACTATAGAAGAATTCCTAATTACACAAAGTAGAAAATCCAGTCAGCTGAATGTATATTTTTCCATAGAGTTGACATAAGAGTTGAATAGAAAAGGCTACACTGCAGCATATGTTTCTACCACTCCACCCCATATATCCTGAAATTATATCCAATAATTTAATATATATTTTTAAAACATGTTGCTGTTTGAATTTAGATCAATACGGAGTGGTAGAGATAAGATTCATAAGGAGAAAGTTCAGGTGTTTAACTTATGTAAAGGAGAATCTGAAAATCTGTTGAAAAGAGAGAAAAGATATGAATATATAGCCCCTGAACCTACCCTTATCACTTAAAAATGGACAAGGAAATAAATCTTGGAGAGCCTAGATAGCTGCCTTGACTTCCCTTCTTCTGTGTGTATGTGTGTGGGTGGGGGAGGTAGAATTAATGCCCCCACAAGTATTGTTCCTAAGTAGCAAGAATGCTACTTTAAAGACTGCTCTTTAGAAGGACAGATCCTGATGATGAAACTCAAATACTTTGGCCACCTAATGAGAAGGAAGGACTCACTGGAGAAGAGCCTAATGCTGAGAAAGATTGAGGGCAATAGAAGAATGGGACAACAGAGAATGAGATGGCTGAATGGAGTCACTGAAGCAGTAGACATGAGCTTAAATGGACTCCAGAAGATGGTAGAGAACAGGAAGGCCTGGAGGATGGTTGTCCATGGGGTCGCGATAGGTTGGACACGACTTCGCAACTAACAACAGAAATACTTCAGACTTCTTAGTTGTTAGGCTAATAACTAATGATAAATAAGTACCTGTGTTTCCCTGAAAATAAGACTGAGTCTTATTTTCGATTGGTCCCCAAAATAAGCACTAGGGCTTATTTTCAGGGGGTGTCTTATTTTTTTCTACGTATGGGGGCCTCACTTCTGCTTGCTTACGGGGCTGGAGGCTGTGTAGTATGCCAATGCCATCACTGTACGGCGGAGTAGAGCTGCCCCACATGCCCCTTATCAGCTTACCTCAGGGTACCTGCAGCCAGGCCATCCACAGCCTGACATCTTCACCTTGCGGGCTCGGCACCACCACACCACTCAGCAAGCAGAAGAAGTGGGCTCCTGCTGTACGTGGCTGCTGATGCTGCCACCACAAGGCAGGTGTCATGGCATGGATAGCCTGGCTGCAGAGGTCCTGAGGTAAGCCAGTGTGGAGACGGGCAGCTCCATACACCCCCATTGTTGCCACAGCATTGTGAACAACCAGATGGAATGGGCAGGCTGCTGACTGTGCAGGCTCTTAAGTAGGACTTATTTTAGGGGTTGGGCTTATATTAAGCGCATGCATAAAAACATGCTAGGGCTTATTTTTTGGATAGGGCTTATTTTCAGGGAAACAGGTTATGTATGAAAATTCAGAAGATATTGGACATTATGTAGAAAAGGTATACAAGCACAAAAAAGTATTTTTACATATTGAATACTGAAAGTGTAGCGACTATGAGGGTTTGTTCTTAAGAATTCTTAAAGCATTGATTATCTACCTTTATTTTATATCCTATAATGAGAATTGCCCAATAAGTTCAACCTAGTTGTTTAATTTAGACAAGTAAAACTTGGGGGGGAAAACTATGGTTCTGCATTTAAAGATACATGTTTACTAACATTGATTCTATTCATTGATGATCCTTAAAGATATATGTCAACTTTTAATAGTAAATACTGGATAAAATTAGGAAGAGGAGATCTTCATGTACACTACATAACACCCACAAAATTCAATAACAATGTACAATGTTTGTTTACTGCTCAGCTTTATTTGTACCAGCCGTTCTTTCAACCCTATAATAAGGTTACGGAATTGTACCTATATATGATTATTAACTATAAAAAGTGTTTGATTTGATGTTTGTTTACTGCCCAGAGTTAGTATTCAAAAATTGTTAAATCAATTGTAATAAACTGTAGCAAGATATGCTATAGTGAGCATAGATGTTTATTTATAGAATTGTTGCACTGGGTGGTAGGTCCATCTGGGGGGGCCCTGGCAATCCGTGCTATTGGTGTGGATCTCCCCACGTTGCCTTGGTAGGCTGTGCTGCAGTCCCAGACTTGTCTATTCATAACATGAATAAACACCCCCATAACATGAATAAACGTGACCACATCTCCTGCCTACCAGACATCTGGAAATTAGCCCGAGTCAACAAACGAATTCCAGCCACGAAAATTGACACCAAACCCAAGATAACACATGACACCACCACCCACCTCACCAGATTCAAACCCAGACCCATCCCATGGACGAAATGCAACGACCAACCAGAAGCCTGACTGTGACTACATCCCCAGCTGCTACACCCCCCTCCGATCCCCACACAAAGCAAACTGACACATGCCATGAACACAGGACTAGACCTCAAACCCCGAGCCAAACCAAACCCCATAATGTTGTAGCACAGCCATCCGCCCATGACACTACATCGCAAAACCCAGGAGGTTGCAACACTAAAATCCAGGATGCCACAACACAACCAAATACCCAGTATGTTGTAGCACAAGATTCAGGATACCACAATACTAGCACTCAGGATGTTACCACACAGCCCATTACCCAGGTCATTACAACACAAAAGACTAACAAGCACTCAGGATGCCACAATACTAGAGCTCAGGGTGTTACCACACAGCCCATTACATCCCCACCAGTATTTATAAAGAGATGGCAGCTCTGATCACGCTTTACTCGCACAAGCACGAAGCCGCAAGCACCAGCCTGAAGATGATGAGTGGGATCTCGTCAAAACGTCGCCAAGACACACTCAAACACTTGAATATGCCAAGACATCTATCTATCTATCTATCTATCTATCTATCTATCTATCTATCTATCTATCTATCTATCTATCTATCTATCCTACATTCAGGATTTCAAAAGTTAGAAAAATATATAAAAGTATTTTTTACAATTTTTTATTCCTTCTCTGATATTGGTACCTGTACAAAACTATCTTATGTAATTTAATGTCCATAGCATTGATTCTGTCCTAATAAAATCTAAGTCTATTCTTTGTCTTTTTTGCATTGTTTTACCAGAATGTTAATTATATTGGGCAATTCTGATTAGGCAAAAAGGAAATAAAAAATTATAAATTAAGCTAAATTAATGCAATCTGAGCTATGCTCCACATTTTATTTGTAGGGGAGGAAAATAGAAAACGGTTCCCAAGGCAAATGCTGAATGGTAAAGAAAGAAGCACTGTGCATGTTGCTGTGGCTTGTAAGTGGGACAGAGTGTCTTGGCATGATGGTGCTTTGGCATGAAGTCCCTGGATGTGTTCATGATACAGGAAGTTTGGTACCAGCATAAAAGAAACAGTGTTTGGATAACTATCTTGATATTCACTTGACAATTTACTTGCATGGAATCGAACAATAATTGTTTATGTGCTGAGTTTTGTATACTCCAGATTATAGCCTAGTGCATATAATCAAATATAAATTATCTTTATTGATTAATATCTCTTACTGACTATAAAAAATACTTAGATAACTCCACAAACTGTAATCTTTCATTCTAATCAAAATAAGTTTTCTCTCATAGAATTGATGAGAGGACACCCCCCCCCCTTTCCTTCTTAATGGGATTATCCAAAGAGTATAAGCTTTTACTTCAATTAGTTGCAGGTGTTGTGTGATGTTGTGTAATGGACAGGAAAGGGTGTCTTTAAACTGGAGTTTAAATAATTCTCACTCCCCCTGATAAACTGATAAATTGTTTTTAGTATAACTGTATTTCTCTCTTGGTGCCCAAAGCCTTACAACAAAAACATATTAGATTCTGTGTGATCACAGCTTTTTGATTAGAGAAATCTAAATGAGCAATGCATATAGAAAGGCAAGTGTAAGAGGTGATGAGGAAATAAACTCACAGATTTAAACAAATGGATGGGTGTGAAAGAAGAAACTGATAGGGATGGCATCCTCTAGCAATGTCAACTATCAGCTAAAGATAAAATCAGTCTCTTCCGTTTGTTTGTCTTCTCCATTCTCTCTTCATATTGACAGCTGATCAACTTATCACACAAGTCTAGGAAGCAATTGAAGATATTATTTACATTTGACTTTACATTTGATTATAATTACATAGTAATTATAATATGTTCTATTATATTTCAGTAATACTATTTGCCCAATTTCTACGTTCTACTTCTTTTTTTGAATAAAATAACCACCATGCTTAAAAATATTCTATATCTATCCATCATCTCTTGTTCTTTTTAGAATTTCAATTCTTATTAATTTTGTGGTGAATCTTTCATGCTTCTCCTCTGGTATCTTGTAACTCCTTTTATCATGTTTATTTAATGTAAATATTTCATCTGCTACAACATTTATCTCTTGCTGTTGAATCTCTAGTGTACCCATCCATAGTTCCCCCATCATTTTTAGGAGATCTTTCTCTTTATTCTCTTTTTCTATTTTGAATTCTTAAAAGTTATTCTATTCATTCCGTGTTAGAAATTATTGCTATCTCTTCCATCTCTTTGTCTGCTTGTATGATTTTTGGATTTATCTCCTCTATTCTTTCCTCAGCTCTTTCTGGTTTCTCCTCTATTTTCTGGATTTTTTTGTTCATTTTTTATTGTCCTTTGCTGGCGTTTTCCTAATCTCACTGTATCAATTCCAATATCTCCTTATGATTCCTTCTTATATCTTCCTTAATGCATTGAAACATCAACATTATTTCTTGATAGACTTAATTTTCCTGCTCAGACATTTTGTGCTGAGATGCTACACTAATTATTGCTCAATATTCCACCAAAATTTCAATATCCCAATTGTCCAGAAAAACCAAAAATGCCAGTATTGGTAAAATTTACACAGTCCCGGAACTGTTCCTCAAATCCCCTAAATTTATAGTGCTTAAAATTTTCCAATTTGCACCCTCTAAGTTTTCCAAATTTTTAAATCTTATTTAATTTTTCTTCTTTTTTCTTTCACTTTGTAGAATGTTCTGTCAGATGATCTTAATAATCCAAATTGGCCCACCAAATTATCAGAATATTCATGAACTGGCAGAGACATGGTAACAAGGTCAGCCAATGAATAGGCATGGCAACTGGGTCAGCCAATGAGGACTGCTTTGGAAACAGAAATTTAAGGAAGGAGTCTGGGCGTGGCTTAGCTCTGTGCTCGGCTCTAAAACAAAACTAGTCTGGACTTGTCCGATGTAGAAGTATTATAGACAACATTCCTCCATTAGTCAAGAAAAATCACTTCAGAAAACCATAAACAAAACCAGTGGTTACAAGTTAAGATCCTACTGTCTGTACTTATAATTGTCTGATATTTTTTAACAGCTCACTATTTTCTGTTCCATTCTCCTCTTAGGGATTAGCAGCACACTTTGCTGGTTGTATTCCATTCCTAAAATATACAACAGCAATGTTATTAAAACAATCAAGTATAATGTTATTTGCTTACTTTAGAATCTAAGCAAATCAGAACATTGATAGTTAAACATATATTTCCAGAGTAGCAGTATTGCATTAAAACTTTTAAACACAGATTATAATTATAAAAGGAATTTGAGTTCGCTGATAGTTTGAAATGCTCTTTCATATTTTCTTGCCACTGGCCTCGGAAACTAGTAAGGGTCAAAGTCCAGAGCATCAGAAAGGCATCAGTTTGTTGATTTGTGACCTAAACTAGTGTTTCCCTTAATTTGTCCCCTTGTCATCACCCACTCAATTTACCATCCATGCCTTCTATCCAATCACTTCTTGACCGTGAATCACTTTTCATTCTCATAATATTCTATGAAAGGTTGATAGTTCTATAATAGAAAGATTCTGGTACAATTCAGACACAAATTTGAAGAAAATGGTTATTATCAGTTATTTAACTATGATACAAATGTTTTCATTAAACAGGATTGAATTGTTTTTCAGTGCTCTTCAAGAAATTGTATGTAACACAAACAGAAAGTAAAGTTTCACTAAATGAGTTTTTACATGCACCAGAGAATAATAAAATAAAACAAATGCAAAAAACCACTGTTTTTTATTATTGATCTTTCACTAGTCTATATGATGCCCCCTTTTCCTGAATATTACAGAATAGGGCCTCCAACTTCCGAAAGGAAGTGGTTCTCTTAATATAAATGTGGAGAGCCCTCCGCACATCCAAAGAGTGCCACTTCCTTTCCAAGGCATGTTTTGGTTCTGGACAAAAGTCGGAGAGGATCAACTCCTGGGCCCAATGAAACATGGAGTTGACCTTAGGAAGTAAAGCTGGGTCCAACTGCAGAACAACCCTGTTCATGTGGAAGATGCAGAGGTCGTCTCTCACAGATAACGCAGCCAATTTTGAAATGCGTCTTGCTGACGTAATGGCCACCAGAAAGACCACCTTGTAAGATAGGAGTCACAAGCTGGTCTCCTGTAAGGGTTCAAAAAGATTGGAGAGGTCCCAAGAAGGAAACCGGTGTACCAAAGGGGGGTGTAAGTTACTGGCGCCCCTGAGAAAAGCCTGAACTCTCGGGTGTTGGGACAGGGAGGTTCGACCCGTGCACGATAACACTGAAGCTAGAACTGCTACCTGGCACTGTAATGTGTTTGGGGCAAGCCCCTTATCCAAACCCTCCTGTAGGAAGTTTAAAACTTGTGGTACTGAGGCTGAGGCTGGATCAAGTTGGCCCGCTGAACACCACCTGCAGAAGGAATTCCATGTTGAATTGTAAATTCTGGTGGTAGGTCGCCGAGCCCCCTGAATCATCCTAATGACTCTGTTGGAGAATTCCTCCCCTTTTAGGAGTCTCCGCTCAAGTGCCAAACGGTCAATCTGAACCACTGGGGCTCTGGATAATGGAGGGGGCCCTGGCTGAGGGAGACCTGTCTGGGAGAATTTTCCATGGTCTGGTGACCAACAGACCTACGAGGTTGGTGAACCAAGGGCGCCTGGGCCAATAGGGCGCTAACAGTAAGATGTTTGTCTTTTCTGAGTAACTTCCATATTACCCCTGGAATCAGGGGGAGCGGGGGGAAGGCATATAGTAGAACCTTGGGCCACGGGCACTGCAGTGCATCAACCCCTTTTGCCCCTGGAGTTGGATACCTCGAGAAGAAACAGGGCAGGTAAGTATTCAACAGGGAGGCAAAGAGGTCTAGCTCTGGAAGGCCGAATCTCTGAACCAAGTAGGTGCTGGATAGCCATAAGGGCCCTCTTGACCGGGTCCCTGGAAAGGGGGCATGGGATAAAGCAGTTTTGGGGGGGGGAGAAATAAATTCCAGGGTGAGCCCAGATCTTACGGTTTGTATGATCCAGGCATCAGACGTCATCACCTCCCACTGATGAACGTAAAGAGACAGCCAGCCCCCCATGGGAGAAGGTGACCAGCATCACTTGTTATATCTGAAGCCTCTGGATGCCAAGCCACAATAAGGCCTCCTGCCCTGAGATTGCTGGCGACCTCTGGTTGCGAAGTTGGAACTGTCTGGCTGATAGGACGGTCTGTAGTAAGTAGGCCTCTGATTACGGGGGAAGCTAGGCCCAGCGTCCCCCAGCCAGAAGGAGAGTTTCCTGTAGTAAGATGATGGGCGGTAATTGAAGCGTTTGTTTTGGCTGGGGAGAATCTTCCTCTTATTTTTGGTCTCAATGAGGAATGGTTCTAATGATTCTCCAAACAAGGATCCCCCTGTGAAGGATCCTGAAGCCAGCTTCCATTTGTTTTTGGAGTCCATTTGCCAGTGACGAAGCCAGAGCAACCTTCTGGCCGTCACCAAGGAAGCTATGGCCCAAGAGGAAAATCTGGCCGCAGATAGGGACACATCAGCAGTATATTGAGATGCAGCTATGATCTTGGTGAGATCCTGAGAGCGCTAGTGTCCTCTATCGTATTCCTACTCTGTAACTCTCTCAGCCATCTAAGCAAGGACCTCGTAAAAAAGGAGACTGAAGTGGTGGTTCTAATTGTCCAGGCTTCGGCTTGGTAACTTTACAGAGGGCAATTTCTTCCCTCCTTTCATCCATCTTTAGAGAATCTTCCACATCTGGCGGAAGAACGGATGCTGAGGTTAGAGCTGCTATCGGCTTGTCTACCTTAGGTACCTGGAGTAGGTCTAATAGTTCAGGGTCCACACTAAAAAGAGCAGTATCCATGGCACTAGGTTTAAGGGTAAGGCTCGGGTTAACCCATTGATGCTTAACTATATCCAGAAACATTCTGGGAACTGGGATAGCACCAGGGACTGAGGTCTGTTCGGTGAACAGAAAATCCTCCTGTTCTTCCTCATTCTGGAAGGGTTCCTGGGAGGTAATCTGGTTTCCCAATCGAGCCGTGCTCTTGGCTTTGGAAGATAGCTGTTTGAAATGGCTAGGGTTGAAGAGTCCCTTAAAGGCTGGAAAGCCTGGGTGCTCTTTTCCTTTTTCTGAAAGGTCCCCTTCACTTCTAATCTCCCCTTCAGATAAAAGATAACAGATAATCAGAGATGGAAGGGACCTTGTAGGTCATTCAATCCAACCCCCCACCCAAGTAGGAGACCCTACACCATTTCTGACAAATGGCAGTTCAAACTCTTCTTGAAAGTCTCAAGAGATTACGCTCCCACAACTTCTGAGGGCAAGCTGTTCCATTGTCAGAAAATTTCTCCTTATTTCCAGGTTGAATCTCTCCTTGTTCAGTTTCCATTCATTATTCCTTGTCTGGCCTTCAGGTGCTTTAGAAAATAGCTTGACCCCTTCCTGTCTGTGGCAGCCCCTCAAATATTGGAACACTGCTATCATGATCCTTCTTTTCACTAGACTAGCCATGCCCTCTGTTAATGCAACTTAGGATTGGATTAGTTTTTTGGCCTGCTGCTGCACACTGCTGGCTCATATTTCTTACCTGGGAGATTGACTACGGCCTGAGGGTATAGGGGAATAGAGCCCCTGGTAACTGGCTGCCTCATCAATAGGTAGCCAATGACCCTGAGGAATGTTTAAATTGGCTGCTGGAAAGGCAAGCTGTTGCCACTGCTGCCGTTCTTCTGCCAGTTCCTGCCTAATAACCTGACATATCCAGTGCCTCATAAAGGCTGGCATCTCGTGATCCTGTGGGCCTTGCGGGTGAAGCCCCACTGCAATTGGAGTAAATGTGGCCTCTGGAGTGGGCCTACCTGCAGGTGAGGCCTGTCTCCATGTGGGAGACACTTCCTGAGACTGGGAAGGAGGATCAGATGGCAAATTGGCTGTTCCAGTCAGCTCTGACAAACAAGGTTGAATTGGTCTGTCAGATGAGCCACTCAGGGACCAGTCCCCTCTGGGAATCCCTGAAGCCTGGACAGCCTGACTATATTGTTGGGCCCTGACAGACAACTGCTGAAGAGCAGTGTTGTCGGCCAACTTAGATGCAGTTGAAGTCTGCTCAAGGGAGCCCTGTCGAACTCTATTAAATTCTTTATCTAGGGCAGTTTGTCTTTGTTTATCTGCCCTTTCCTCTGCTCTGGTGGGCTTCTTATGGGCTCTTGCCCTGGCTCTAATTTTGGCTGCAGCCTCCAGGCTTGCAGATCTAGGCTTGCTTAAGGTCCTATGAAAGGAGCTGCTAGTTGAAGCTTTAGCATCCATTTTGATAACTGAGGGCCTGTTATGGCAAGCAGATTTATCCAAGGAGCTGCTATAGGCTCAGCATCACTAGCAAGCAGAGGATGTCCTGTAGCAAGGACAAGATCTCTAGCCCCACCACAGCTGCAGATTAAACAGGGGCTTTTACAGATGTCAGTAGGCAACGAAGTACTGACTCTGTGTGATCATGCTGCTAAAGCAGGACAGTCTTACATGCTTCATGGCTGCCATGTCATTACAGAGACCACGGGGCTTGTCCAGCAAAATGAACAGAGGCCCCATCTCCAAATAAATCCTCCATGCGAGGTGGCCCGCTGGTCTATGAAATTTGCAGCCGCAGTGAGTTCTGGCAGTCTTATGCTGATTGTGGCTGCCGCATCTTGATGAAAGGCAGGAAACGGCCAGCCAAAGCAAGCACTGGAAGTGCTATAGCGGGGTGGCCGAATTGGGCATGAGGATGATGATTGATCCTGACCCCCTTTAACAGGCCAGTCAGCGGCCTCTGAATTTGTTGCTGGCCTGGGGGAGCCCGAAAACCGCCGCTTACAGCTCTCAGCTGTAGCGTGGTAGAAAGTGAAAGCGTGGCTGGGCCTGAGGCTGTCAAACCTGTTGTTCTGTGAATCCACACTCACAGAACTAATCCACAGATGAAGAAAAGTCCTTGAATCAAAGGTAGAAGTTAGGGAGTAGTTGCTCAGAAGCTCAGGAGCTCTGAAAAACATGTGTTCATAAACTGTGATTGAGTTTTCAACTGGGGACTGTTACCAAGGAGGCATGTCCTCAGCTTTTCAAACTCAGTCATCAGAGCTAGAAGACTAGTTCCAGTGGCACTTCCGTCGAAGATGGGTCAGAGTCCGCGATTGTGCGCAGCTTCGACTTGGGCCTAACCCATTGGATGGTCATGTATAGGACCGGAACCACCCTGGGAAATTGGTGTGAAAGGGGGAGACCGCCGGCTGGGTCGAGGGGAGCTGCATCTCCTCTCCCCATCTTGGAAAATTCCCCTCGAAGACGAGCACTGGTGGCAGTCTAAAAATGGCTGCCTCGAAGACAGGAAGCTATCCGGGAAACAAGATCATGCTGGAGCGGTAGAGGCGAACACTGTGTGACCAGACAAGGACTTTAAATAATAAAGGTAATCCCGGAAAAGAAAATAATTTTTTTTGTCTTTAATTGGGAAAGCGGCAAACCTGAAGAGAGAGACTAACGAAACTGTAATTGAGATTAAAGGATTGGGCTTGGAATTATTTAAAACTAAAAGAGATTTTATAATTATAATTATTAACTAGGCATTTTTAAATGCTGGAATTAGCCTCAAAAGGGGAAAAAAGAATTTTGAATTGTGGCGTGGAAGAGACTTTACGTACCACCTGATGGTGAAGGAGATTTATTATTAGTTGAAAAGAACTGTTTAAATTCTGTTTAAATTCTGACTCCGAAGAGGAGGAAAAAAGGCTTTTTTTATTCAAAGTAAAACCGTTTGTGGAATATAAACTATTTTAAGGAAATAAAAAGTCTTGTGAAGATATTTGAGATTTGGTTGGCATGTGGTTTGGAGACTATCTGGAAAAGAGTGGATTACAATTGGAAAATAAAGATCCCTGGGAAAGATGTGGATTAATATAAATTATAAAACAGGGGCAGATAAAAGCATTAACAAAAATAAAGGAAAAATGAGACAACTCTGCAAGGAAGTACGATCGGAACTACAAGATATGAAAGACATGTTAAAGGAATTTTCAGAAAAATGGAATACCTTGGTGAGGGAGCTGATGATGACGCAAACCACAGAACAAAGGGAACTGAAAGGGGAGGAGCGTAATGGAAACGAAACTAGCTTCAGAGGATGGAAGGCACAAAGATTAAAGAAGAAAAGCAAAAAGACATTTAAAAATAAGATTTTAAAAGTGGCTGTGTTAAACAAAAAAGGCGGGGAATGAAACAAGAGAAAGGGACTCAGAAGGAGTTGCAGAGGGATGCATATGGGAAGGGGTGCAATAAAATGAATATTGGGAGAAAGAAAAGAAGAGTATTAACTGGGAAAAGAAGGGGAAGGAAGAGAAAGGACCAAAAAAGGAAGGAAAAGGGGAAGCAAACTAAGATGAGAAGAAGCTATATAGCCAGAAGGATAAGAGATAATGGTTGAAAAGGGGAGGGAAGAGGGATTTCACACTAGAAGGTATATATTGTATTAATTGTGTTATGAATTTGAATTTGATTAAATAGCATTAATGAAATAAAAATAATGAACTATAGATGTAATAAGGGGAGAAGTAGAGTGTGTGAAATTCTAATAGAAAATATATATAGGTGAGATATAATTTTAAAAAGTATACTGTTTTGAATTTTAAGGTTATAAAGAAAGGGGGGTATGTTTGATTTGAAAATAAGGGGATAACTCGATGATCCTCGGTGGCGCAGAGGATATAGTGCAGTAATTGCAGTCTACTTCTGCTTACAGCCAGCTGCCTGCAATTTGGCAATTAGGCAGATTGAATCTCATCAGGCTCAAGGTTGACTCAGCCTTCCATCCTTCCGAGGTGGGTAAAATGAGGACCCAGATTGTGGGGG
>JAOYMU010000001.1:125589261-125603644 GCA_025802295.1 Psammodynastes pulverulentus | reverse complement strand
TCTTATGTTCCTCTGCGTAGGCCTTAGCCTCCGCAACAGTACTGATTCTTTTTCTTATACCCTCCTGGAAAATCATCGGAACCCAATCAGTTTTCATAGGGGCAATTTGTCCCTGAATCTCTCCAGTTCTAATCCCAAATTATAATTGATGATGCTGATATTGATTACTTTTGTTTTAAAATGATTATTGATGTGTTTTATATGTGCGTATATGGAGATTTTAAACTTGTTTTTTTATTGGTTGTTGTTTGTATCTGTTGTGAGTCTCCCAGGGTTACTTACTGTAGATGACAGTCTACAAATCAAATTAGTCATAACAACAGTAACTATAGCTTAACCACAGTATGATACTGTTTTGTGGCCTTTTAGAATCAAGGAACCAAGTTAAGGTGAGTTACTGAAGAACTGCCTTGCAAAATTTAGAAAAATGTAGGTTTTAGAGTGCAGTAGCATTTCAGTTTCTAGATGGTTCAGAAAGTCCCTATAAATAAGGTAAATGTGCATTAAAATGAGACTCGGTCAAAGAAAGCTATCTCTGCTTATCTTCAAAGTACTGGTCAAAGAATTTGCTCCTATGAAGAATCCTGATGTTTGTGTTCTTGCTTTCCATCCCCAAGGATTATGATTTAGGCCACATTATTATATCCCCGCTTAGATTTCAATTACTGATTACCTCCCTTTCATTCTTAATGATTCCAGCACATGTGCTTCTCATTATTTGGGCCTAATGTTTTGGTCAACATCAGGCCAAATAGTAAAACCTTTTTTTAAAAGTACCTCCCTGGAGAGAATACATATTTTAAAGGAGCTCAAGCAACAGAATGGAAAAAATCTCTTCTACAGAAATCAGAACCTTTCATCAGGGTTACATAGCTGTGTTGTGTTTGATATTTTCAAATTGCATAATCCTTTTTGGCACATACACCCTCTTAAAGAATTAGCACCTACCCTCCTCTAGTGGTACTGCCAAGCGGGTTCCCTGGTTATGTTAATCTCAAAATGCAGCCAGAAGCTCAGTGATTAATTTACACGGGGACATTTAAAAATACAAAATAAGCTAATTCAGTCAATATGTCAACATACAATTTAAATGTAGTTACCTACTAAATAATCTATGGTCCCAACAAAGCAGCACAGTGGCCTAGAGGTGAAGACACTCATCTCATACTCAGGAGGTTAAGAGTTCAATCTTGGCAGCAACAGATGTTTCTCTATGTTAAGGCACAAAGAGAAAATATCTGCTGCAAACTCTGCATAGGCATCAAGAAGGGCATCCAGCCAGTAAGTGTTCAGCTCCATTCAGTCACCCTGACTCCACTCATTAAGGGATTACAGAGTCATTTTAAAAAAACAACCTCTGCACTTAATAAATCTAGTCTTTTCATAGAATAAATCCTCAAATAGATGATCAAATATATTCTGTTAATTGCCAACATTTATTTTATTTATAAAATTTATACCAGTATGCACTCATCACACAGTTTCAGCAACTCTGGGCATGATACAAAAACCCAGCCTAAATCAATCATATGAATAATAAATAAATGAATCACAAGTAATGGAAATGGGATAGTAATTTAATATCCTCCAAGTATTTTGGACTGCAACTTCTATTAACCCTGACAACTGTTTGTGATATCTGACTCTCTGGAACTTCATTTAGAAATCTATAAAAGGTATCAACTGTATACTTGCACTATAATAATTCAAGTTTATTAAAATAACAGCTATAATATTAGGGCTTTGCTATATTTAGATTGTATTCCATCAAACGGTTTTTTCCAAATAGTATGAGACATGATGGAGAATCTTGTGATAAATATGGGTATCTATTTCATATAAGCATAATACATTTACTGAATGCTTTCATTTGTTGCTACAAAAAGTATCAAAAGCAGGAATGAGCAATAATCAAATATTATAACTTCAGTCACGCACAGACAAAAATATCACCATACTTTTCAGATATACACCATATAAAAACCACTCCATTGTGCAGCTTTAAGATAACCAAATTCATGATGTATAATATGTCATCAAGCAAAATAAGCTCACTCAACAGGCCTTATGAGTAAACATGTATGCTCATAAATGAAGGGAGTAATTGATGGCACATACTGTAGGTATATGTTGCTGACCGAAGTGGCCCAAACTTTTATTTGGGATTATGGAAAGAATTCCAGAAATAAAATTCCTCCTGCTGTTATTGTGCTTCTTTCTTCCAAAATTTGTCTTTAGAGATTTGATTGAAGGACGTTCAAAATTCCAACTAATTACGCTGTATATTGGAGCCAATCTATCCCAAAGCAGTTGTAATGCAGGACCACTGTAATACTTAGAAGTAGACAACCTGATTTTTCCATTAGAATTCCTGTAATGTAATTTTTGAACATTGGATCATGAATACTGAATCTAAAACTTTTAGAGAATCTCACCCTGATACTCCTGATTAGTAGTCAAATATAAAATGAAATAACTGCGAGGCATCGATATGTAAGCACACTTCAGTACCGAGGCTGGTTAAGCAAAGAATGGAGATACATTTTGTGCTGCTGGAACAGAGAGTGTTTTTTTTTAAAGTGAGAAATTGATGTATCCAAGTCATATCTGAACTATTACAGGTAGTCCTCGACTTATAGCTATTAATTTAGTGACTGTTCGAAGTTACAGCGCTACTGAAGAAAATGATCCGTTTTCACACTTACGACTGTTGCGATATCTCCCTGGTCACAGGATCAAAATTTGACCACTTGGCTCCTGGCATGCATTGGTGACAGTTGCACTGTCTTGGGGGGTGGGAGGGGGTGTGTCATGAGATTATTATCTACAAACTTTCCAGCCAGCTTCTGAGAAACAAAATCGGTGAGGAAAGCCAGATTTCCATAACAGCCACATGATTCACTTAACAACTGAAATGATTTGCTTAATAACCATGGCAAAAAGGTTGTAAAACAGGGCATGATTCACTTAACAACTGCCTTGCTTAGCAATGAAAATGTGGGCTCAATTGTGGTCATATGTCGGGGGCTACCTCGTACTACTAATTTTCTGCTAGTTTTTTCAGGTCAGTCACCTTAGCCATAGTTTAATGATAAAGTAACTAGAGTGTAGCAATAGCACTTAGACTTATATACCTCTTTATAGTGCTTTACAGCCCTCTCTAAGAGGTTTTAACAGAGTCAGCATAACAATCTGGATCCTCATTTTACCCACCTTGGAAGGATAGAAGGATGAGTCAACCTTGAGCCTGGAGAGATTTGATCTGCCAAATTGAAGGCAGCTGATAGTCAGCAGAAGTGGCCTGCAGTACAGCATTCTAACCACTGTGCCACCGAGGCACTGAGGTATCTTCTTTGGGGAGAAAGGGGGGATATGAAATATTTCTACCAGAGGCTGCCTGTTGGAGGAAGCAGTACCAGTTCAGATGATTAAATAATGTGATGGCAGTTTCATAGGGATCCTTAGAAGAAGTTCATCATGTATACAGTGTGCTGGGCTGTGCTGTCAATACAGTATCTTCAAATAATCCTTAAGGAGAACAGGAATTATATTCACAAGGATCTTGGTGAACTGCTTCCTATGGGGGCTTCTCCCTCCAATAATGAGCACCAGAAGGGTTTCTGGGGAACGATCTTGCCCTTGGAGAAGGAAAAATAAAGAGAATCAGATTAAGCCAGTTCCATGAAGAGAGAGCAAAAGGAGAAGAGGAAAAGCAGGGGGGGGCGAGCTAAAGGAAAGTGGAATCGGATAGTAAAGAACACGTTAGCTAAAGTGGAAAATAGAAGTAATGCAAAGCAGGGTGGAATGTGATCCAGATGTCATCCATCTAGGCAACCAAGCTAACCACCATTCTCATACTTTTTATCCTTTCCATACTTCCCCCGCCCCCCTTTTCTGGATGTCTCGTATCTTTGGAAAGTATCATCCTAAGAGCATGAACTTGTAATTCAGGAACCAGCAAACGTAAGTGCCAGGGGCTAATAAATACATCTGTTGTGCAAGCTTTTGACAATCTCGTTTCTAGGATCTAGCATGGAATTTCACATAAACTCATTGAAGAATGCTGGTGTGTTATGAAATGTTGACATTCTCATCAGAAATATTTGGGGGCTTTGGTGTTTTTGTTTGAAATCTGGAGACATGTCATGTGACAGCCCTGTAATTTTGTGAGATTTGGGATATTTGCAAAAAAAAATCATCTATTTTAATTTTTGATTAAGTTGTATTTAATGTTGAGGTTCTGCAAATGTGATGCAGGGATGTTGATATTGCCTTAGCACCAGTGGGGATTATGTTGCTGTTGATTCCTGGTCTAGTTATTGGTTTTGATAAGCCGTTCTACAGACCTGATTTGGCTGAAGAGCATGGCAGAAATGCTTTAAAGAAATAAACAAAGATGGATGCCAAGTGCAAGGCCCATGTTAAGGCAAAAGTGTGTTTTCAATATTTTTAGTTTGCCTGAATTTCCTGAGAAAACAAGTAATCTTATACAAATAAAATTATGATTTCCAACCTTACCAGATGAAAGCCAGGTGAGAATTATGGGGCCCATCTGGTTCCTGAATTATAATGGTGAGGGAGGGAGAGGGTCCATTTTTAAAAGAACATCTTAATTAAAAAATGGAGAGACATAGTTATGGAGGCAATCAGGGTATGTGGGTTTATTTATTTCCATTTCGTAAAGCCAATTGTATTAAGTACTAATTACAGAGCACTCTGCTAGCTGCTTTCATCATTCCCATTTTCTTGTTCATAGAGTGACTACCATAATATGATCGTATTTGTATGGCACAGCTAATTCAATGTGCTCAGCCTTACAGGTGGCCAAGGGCCAGATATCCTTGTTAAATATCCCCTGATGATTATCAAAGCAGAATAAAGAATCCTTTTCATTTTCTTTCTTGGTTGCATAATATTATTTAATGCAATGCAATCTTGGGAGAGGCTAAGTATAGGAAAAGTTTGGAATGGAATGAAAACAGCTGTCTTAGGGAGTTCCAGGTGTTCAAGCCTAGAAGGCAAAATATGGGAAAGGGTGGGCAGAAGCAACAAAGAAATCCAGAACTTCAACAGTGAGTGAGAAGAAGAGTAGGAAGACTTGCAAGACTCAGTAATGGCAAGGTTACAGTTTCTTCTTGCCACATTTCCCATTCAGATGCAAATCCATGAATTGATTATGACATCTTAGGGCAATAGAGCTTTCACAGGTATGGTTCTCATTTTAGAGAATTAACTAGATTGTATGCACTCAAAGAATGGTGAAGTTCTGGTTCTTCATTCATACTACCAGCACTGACAAAATCATTTCAGGAAGGATAAAAGGAGATTGGTCTTGATAACTGCATCTCAATTTAACCACGGCGGAAAGGGTGATATTTAAAAATACTGTTTTGAAGCTCATAGAATCTTGAAATGTCTATTTATATGTGTGTGTATTTGTGTGTGTGTGTGTTCAGACACACACATTCATGCATACATAGTGTGTGTGTGTGTATATTTATGCTCACTCATGTGCCTTTTTATGCAAAGCGATATACTTTTGTTTGCGCATCTATTTGTGTTCTAGCCTTTGACAAAGAGCTCAGTGTTTATTTTGACAGCTCTTCACCCTTTGTTTTGTCTCCATACAATAAAAATACATTATAATAGCAATAACAATAGCACTTAGACTTATATACCGCTTTATAATGCTTTACCGCCCATTCTGAGCGGTTTACAGAGTCAGCATATTGCCCCCAACAATCTGGGTTCTCAACATTTGAGATGTAATGTTTGGTCAATGAAATGCCTAATTTATTTTATAAAGTATGCTTAAACAAATGCTGTCATTTGTTCTTTCTTAGCCTAATATACTTTATGCTTGATCTCCTGGCTTACAAAGCAGTTTACAAAACAAAAATAATAGAGTGGTAGAGATCTGAATGTCAGCTTTTTTTTTTCAATTGAATGCCATGGCAAATTAAAAAAAAAATTCAACACATTCACTTTTGAATACATCTGGACCTAGGATAGGTGGCACTCTGAGAAGAAAGCTGCAAACAATGCTTACTTTGAAATCCACAAAAACTGCCCCATTTATGACTTTTCCTGCAACAGTTGTTAAGTGAAACATTGCATTTATTAAGTTAGCAACATGGTTATTAAGTGAATCTGGATTCCCCATTGACTTTTCTTGTCAGAAGGTCACAAAAACTGATCACATGATCCCAGGACACTGCAACTGTCATAAATATGAACCACTTGCCAAGGATCTGAATTTTAATCATGTGCTCATGGGGATGCTGCAATGATTATAAGTGTGAAAAATAGTCATAAGTCACTTTTTTCAGTGCTGTTGTAACTTTGAACGGTCACTAAATGAATTGTAAGTCGAAGACAGCCTGTACAAATTCAATGGTTCCTATTCTGCACAAATTACAACTGGTAGTAGCAATTAAATTCAGATTGATCTCAGTTCCTGTGCTGTGCATCAGTCTTTAATTTTTACAGTAAATCTCTGCTTGCTGAAAGACTGGAATATTTGCAGACAAATAGTTAGGTTCAGAGGTGGTATTCTACCGGTTCACACTGGTTCAGGCAAACTGGCAGCAGAAAAAGCTGCCTTTCAGGCAAACCAGTAGCTAAAAAATGGCTAGTGGTTCGGGTGAACTGGTAGCTTAAAAAGCTGCTGGTTCAGCCAAACCAGTAGCTAAAAAAAGTGCATCGATCAGCTGAGAGAATCAAAGAGTCATCTCACCTGATTGGCGCAGGCATGTGTGGAAGGGAGGGGGAGCCTACGCATGCACAGAAGGGGGAATGTGCATGCGCATGCTTGCACGTGCTCGCATGCACACACTCAGCAAACTAGTGGCAACACCGGTAGGAAACCACCACTGGTTAGGTTCACATCCTATGCATTGCCATAGTGACCTACTTTTAATTTCTTCATTTTTTAAACTTTTAAGAAACAGAAAGCATGCCGGATAGTTTCTGGAGTTCTTTTGAATCTCTTAATAAATTTAAAATGGAGGGTGACTCCCTGCTCGACAGCCATAGGAATCCACCGAGGATTTTTTTCTGGATTTTTTCCCACCAAACTACCGTGCCCAATCCAGGATTTTCAAACCTTTTCTTTTGTCTACTTCTCCCATCACACCAAAAGTGATCCAGTTCTACTCTGTTTGTTTAGATAATTTTTGCTGATAGACAAATTGACAAACAGACGGATCAATAAAATCCCTTCTGGTATATAGTCCTTGACTTACAGCCATGGCAAAAAATGTTGTACGACAAGGCAAAACTGACTTAACAACTGCCTTGCTTAGCCATGGAAATTTTAGGCTCAATTGTGGTCATAGGTTGAGGCCTATTTGTATGTATTGACAAATTCTTTAATTCTTAATGAAGCAAAAACACCCTTTGCTACTTTCTCTGAGCCCAAGGTAGGAAGAAATGGCAAACCACTTCTGAAAATGGTTGATGGTCCCTGAAAAAGTTACTAGTGCAGCTTCTGTGAAAAGAAGGCCTACCAACTCCTTTGATGAACTCCTGGCCAAAGTCCCATAACAGATGCTCTGGATCAGCATTGCACCACATGTGAGATGGATCCTCCCATCCAAATCAAGAGCAGAAGTTAGTAGCAGGCCGTTTTTGTAATCAGCGAGAAGTATGGGAGAAGTGCCAAAATCATGTGGGTTGAAGTACCAAGAAGTACAGTGAAGGCATTTTATAGCAGAGAAAGCCAACAGTGGTTATTCTAACAAGAGGCTAATTTACATTTTTCCATTTCCAAATTCTTCCCTTTACACTTGTCAAAGATATGTTAATTCCTAAGGAACCAGTCCAAAGTAAAGAATGCAACTCCCCATTTTGGAGTAATTGATTTTCTTTCATTTTGTGAAAGGTTTAGACATTCTAATAGCTATACATTTTTCTCTGTCAATATCACTGAGATTCCCACATACACAAGAGAGAACATCACAAGCCTTGTAGCACTTCAAGTCTAATGCATTCATTGTGGCCAAGGGTGGTTTTCTCTTGGTGTCGCCACCGGTTCGCTGATTGTGTGCATGTCTGCGCGCAAGCACACACATGCACATTTCCCTGTGTGCGTGCGCTCCTCCACCCTTTTGCCCATGCATGTGCCAATCATCTGAGAGGACTCTTTGATCCTCTCAGCTGATCGGCATCCATTTTTTAGCTACCGGTTCGGCCGAACCGGTAGCTAAAAACCATGCGCAGATCGTCGGAGAGGGTCGCAGAGACCTCTCCGAAAATCTGAGCATGTTTTCCAGCTACTGGTTCAGTTGAACTGGCACTTTTCTAGCTCAAAAACATGCTGCTTTGACCGAACCGGTAGCTGGAAAACATGTGCAGATGATCGGAGTGGCCTCCTCGACCCTCTCTGACGATCTGTACATGGTTTTTAGCTACCAGTTCAGCCGAACCTATCCTTTAAAGAAATATTCCAATACATAAAGAAATACTTATTGAAGGTTCCAGTAGCAACATTCGTTGCAAACTCATTTTGCTGAGAGTTTCACCATTATTTTCTATCAACGAAATTTACAAGATGTGAAAGTTCTTGCATAAAACTGAGTAATCGGCCTAACTCGCAGTTAATTTCTAGGGAACATAGTGGCAGTTAGAATGGACATTTATGTCAAAACTGCTTTTTTAAAAAACAATATACAATGGGATTAAGAGGATGGACATGGAAACACTTATTCATTTGCCCCAATCACATTAGACCAACAGGTCAAGTAGATGTTAAATTTCCAAACTTAACACAATCTTGTAGCATCTTAGAGATAGTTATATTATAACATGAAGTTTATTTTGTGCGTTAGTAGTACTATTTGGGCTAAACTGTCCTTCCTCAGTTGTATGAAGCATTATCCCTCAGTCAATAGAGTAGATAGATCAATATGCTGCAATTTGCTGTCCAGTTGTATTGGACACACATGGAAGAACCAGGTGGAATGAAGCTATAAGGATCCAAAGAGCAGCAAAGTTATTTTATAAAGTGGGTATTAGTCCATAAAAATGTATATCATAGTGTTTATGACTCCACCCATAAGATGTGCTGATTTTTCCACAAGAGCCTCCCCTCAGACAGCTTTCAGAAATAAACTGCTGTCTCAAATTGTTGAGGTGTTTGGATTAAGATTGCTTAAGCCAGAAGTCCAACTTCCACACTGCAGATGTGAAACTGAAAATTGGAGAGAAAAGGGGGGGGGGGGGAAGGCTGCTAAAAATTATTCTCTCCATAGACAAAAGTGAGCTAAGTTGTGGTTTATTGTCATCAACCCCCTTTAATAACTTTATTAATAATAATGTTATAATCTCCTCAGCCATCTGTGATGTTTTTTTCCCCTAGGGATAAAAGAAAAAGAAGAAATCAGGGCGGGAATAAATGCACCATGTGTACTGACAGCAAAACAGAGGTTGCAGCGAAGTTAAAATGAGGAGATAGATATACATATTGGATTTCCTGCCAGAGTACCTTTTATCTGTGATATATGGAATAACCTTAGGATACTGGCAGTTTTCTATTGCATTAAAATAATTAATATGATTCATTACATTAGACTGTAAGATCACCGACACCCTCAAGCACATACTAGAGTTAGTGATCCGTCTATATTTAGCATGCTGTTTTACTACGTAAAAATGCACTAAGAAAGAAAGACAGAGACCTCTCTCCTTTCACTGAAAAAAATCATGTAGAGTTGACAAGAGAAATACAAATTGTACACCGCTACAAACAAAACCTCTATAATTCATGAAAGCTGCAGAAGAGACTTTAAAGAGAGAGACTCAGTGCCAAAGCCCATAGTTTCCAAGGTTACAAAGTCAAATTAATTACATGCAAGAAAACACATACACAAACACACACACATCCCAAGCATGAAAGCCACAGCATAAAGAAAAAATGTTCAAGATTTCTGTCAAAACTGATATCCACGCCTTTCTTTGTGTGCGATCCCTGTGTGTAAATCGGGCAAGTTTAAAGGATCAAGTTTCCTTAAAATAAAATTGAAAAGGAACAGGAGGTCAAGGAATACAGTCAGCCTTACTCACCAAAACCAGACTGCAAATCCTTTTTCAGCCCACAAAGCATGTCTGCTATTATCTATCAAAGCATTCAGCTAAACAGCAAAAGGCGCTCTGCTCTTCCTTGGCTGGCACTGGAATCACGTTACAGCAGTCTTGCTCCCAGGCCGTCTCTCTCAAGGAAACAGGGCTACCCAGCACAAAAGATACACTCCTCCACTTAAAGGAAACAAAGTCCTCCACTGCTCTGACACCTAGCAAACACAACACTCCCACTGGAAAGCAACCACCACCTCAACATCAAGCTCCGACCACTCAGAAGGTTCAACGTCAAAAGGAATTCGGAACCAGGGTAATAAGGTGTGAAAGTCTCTCCCACCGCCGCTCTTCCAGGGAAAGCATCACAGGATCCGTCAAAGTGGTTTCCACGAGAGAGGAGAGAGAGAGAGAGCCAAGGCAAAAGTTCTACACGGAGGCATTAAAGAAGGAGGAGCCGGTTGGAGAAGGAGCAGCAGGAACCAAGCTGCCTGTGGGTCCTCTTGCTGGCATCGCAAACGGAAGGAGATCCTTCACAGCCTGCTGTGATCCAACTCAGTCCATGCTGGAAGAGTGCAGTCATCCTCCCCCATGGGTTGGTATGCTCGTCTTTCAGATGGAGCCTTTTGTTTCTCTCACCCAGGAAATCCATAAAAAAATCACAAGAAGCTAGACTGAATGGTCTTGGCTGTCAGCCATACAACTGACGGTTACTTTTTTGGGCTGCAACTGGCAGCACAAGTTGGAAGACTTAAAGGTTCCCCCCAGATGCTTCCAAGTTCCAGGCGGCAACATTTCAGCGTGCAAGAGGAGGCAGCTGTTAAGAGCTGCAGCACAGCTCAAGACTCTGGGTTTCCCCCCACCCCTCTTATCAACTGGCTGTATGGCTGCCAGCCCTTTTCAAGGCAATATCAAAGCTGCTGCTTAAGCGCTACGCTTCTTTCTGTAACCCAGAGGAAAGGCACAGGAGCTGGAAACAGCTAGTAACTTAATTTAATCCTCCTTTGTACTGCCCTCTTTCTTCTCTCTTTTATGTCTTAAAAAAAAAATCCAGTGCTTTAAATTATTTTGCTTTTCAACTCTTGCATGGCCAAAGAACTAGCAATTGTGTAGATTCTAAAAATAGTACAGAATAAACCTGGAAGGGACCTTGGAGGTATTCTAGTCCAACCCCCTGCTCAAGCAGGAGATCCTATACCATTTTAGGCAAGTGACTGTACAGTCTCTTCTTAAAGATCTCCAGTGATGAAGCACCCACAACTTCTGAAGGCAAGATGTTCCACTGGTTAACTGCCCTCACGGTTAGGAAGTTTCTCCTTAATTCTAGGTTGCTTCTCTCCTTGATTAGTTTCCATCCATTGTGTCTTCTCCTGCCCTCTGCTGCTTTGGAAAATAAGTTGACCCACCCCTCCTCTTTGTGGCAGCTCCTCAAATACTAGAGACATAAACAAAAAAAAGAAGGGACACTGTGTTTACTTCTCAGGGAGTATAAATCCTTCCATTCTCCACCATCCAGTCAGAGCTGAAGAAGCTTCCTGGATGAGAAGTGAAACATCTTGAAAGAAAAAACAGAAAGCCCAGTCGCCTCTTGAAAAAGCACCTTTGGGACTGTTAATGTACGTAGTCTTACAATAAAATCAAATTCGCTCATCTAGCTGTGTTTTCTGTCTTGTTTACTTTGGAGTAGCTCTAGTTCGCAAACAAGAATACAGGCAGTTATTGACTTACAACAATTCATTTAGTGACTGTTCAAAGTTACAACGGCACTGAAAAATGACTGTTTTTCACACTTAAACCATGGCAATATCCCCATGCTTACATGATCAACATTTGGATGCTTTGCAACTGGTTCATATTTATGAGGGTTGCAGTGTCCTGGGATCACATGATCGTCTTTTACAACCTTTTGACAAGCAAAGTCAATAGGGAAGGCAAATTCATCTTACTAACTTAACAACTGCAGTGATTCACGTAGCAACTGTGGCAAAAAAGATTGTAAAATGGGGCAAAACTCACTTAGCAACAGAAATGTTGGGCTCCATTCTGATCGTAAGTTGAGGACTAACTGTAAAACACAATACAATTAAAGCAAAAAAAGACCCCATCAAGTTTATTATTAGATAAATTATATTCTACCTTTGTTTTGTACAACTCAAGGGAGTATACATAATGTCTTGCATTTCCCACAACAGACGTGGCTGGGCTGAGAGAGAGTGGCTGGCCCCAGTCACCAAACCAGCTTTTATGCCCAAGGGAAGACTAGAGCTCACAGTCTCCCAGTTTCCAGTTCAACGCTATTAACCATTACACTGAACAGGCTCTCCCCTAGAGCAGGGGTCTGCAACCTGTGGCTCTGGAGCCACATGCGGCTCTTTCAACCCTCTGTTGCGGCTCCCTAACGGCTGATCCCACCACTGGCTGGCCCCTCCCCTCCCCATTACTCCTCGCCTGGCCTGAGAAGGTAAGAGTAAAGGTGGAGGATGGAGACTCACTCCATATTCTAGAGCCTTGGTGGCGCAGAGGAATGATTGCAGTAATTGTAGTAACTGCAAGACTTCTGCTAACAGCCAGCTGCCTGTAATTAGGCAGATCGAATCTGACCAGGCTCAAGGTTGACTCAGCCTTCCGTCCTTCCGAGGTGGGTCAAATGAGGACCCAGATTGTGGGGGCAAGAGGCTGACTCTGTAAACCGCTTAGAGAGGGCTGTAAAAAGCCCTGTAAAGCGGTATATAAATCTAAAGTGCTATTGCTATTATTCTTCCAAAGAGGGTAAAAATGATAGTGAGATCCATACAAATTCCAGCAGAGAGAAATGCAATGATGCATGCTATCCAACCTCAAAACCCTCCCTTTTTGGGAGGGGTGGGGGAGAGATTTACTTCCTGTGAAGCCAGCTAACCAAAAATCTTAGGCCAGGAAAGCAGAAATCTCTTCCTAGGAAACCAAATTTTCGAACGGATGAAATCATCGCTGGCCGGATGATTCGATCATCCTCGTAATAATAACTGAGAACCGACTTTCTAAGAAACAGACTCGGCGCTCAAACCACCCGCAAAACCACGAAAAACCAAACCCAAAAAAAACACCACCTTTTAGGCTTGAGTCATACAACTTCCCAGAAGGAACTGCTGTCTCGTTTTCAAGGTTTGAATTTCTTAGGAAGTCACGAAAGAAGGAGAAGCAATATAATATTTAAAAAAAACAAACCCATATTTTTCAAAGCCAGGCAGAAAACCGTCCCTGATCCAAACCCCGCTTAAGAACGAAGGGCTCGGCGGGTTCAAATTACACAATACTTTTTTTTTTTAATATTGCCCAGTTTTTGTGTGAAAATCATGTTTTAATCCTGGTTTTGTTCTTTGTTCTGAATGGTTTTGTTCTTGAATGATTTTGTTCATTGTGTGCACCTATGTATAAAGTATATACCTAACTATATACCTATGTTTTGAATTTGAAAAAAATCCTATTTTATTTTTCCAATGAAGAAGGGTTCGGTGAAGGCGCCTATGAAACTGGTGGGGTTCAGTACCTCCAACAAGGTTAGGAACCACTGGACTAGACTGTTACTTATCTGAAACGGTATAGTTTCTCCTGCTTGGGCAGGGGGCTGGACTAGCAGACCTCCAAGGTCCCTTTCTAGCTCTATTCTCCTTCGGTTTGCATTGAGAGGTCGGCTAGAGTTTGAGGAGACGGATTTAAAAGCATCCTGGCTTTTCTCTTGTCTGGTGAGTCGGACTCAACAGACGCTGCGTGTTTAAAGTCTTTGGAGATGGGGCGGTATATTAATTAATTAATTAATTAATCAATTAATTAAATGGCACGTACATTCAGGGCAAAACGTTTTCATTTACCTTCAGATCGAAGCTGCAAATACTGACTGCGTCCTCGTCTTTCTCCCTCCGCTTCCTTTTCTGCAAGAGAAGGAAAAGAAAAAACAGTCGTTATGCAAGACGCTTCGGGAGCTACGGAGGGGATCTGGTTTTGCTACGGGGGCCGTTTCGTCGTAAAATGAAAAGCCAACTTCCAAACTCTTTAACAAAAAAGGTAAGTTATTAAACCAGCGGGATAAATGTCATCCTGGCTATGGACGTCATCTGACTTGACATGTAAATGATAGGTTTCCAAGCCTTCCTTTTACTTGCACAAGTGATGAAAAGGGTTTATGGAAAAAAGAAAGGAAATATGTTAATACTTGCAGGGTTGTTGTGCTTCTCTAAGAAACTACAGGCAGTCCTCGGGTTAAGTACATTCGACTTACGTAATACTCATACTTACATACACTTCCCTCGGGACCGGAAGTGTACTCCCCCGT
>JAOYMU010000001.1:125505238-125515848 GCA_025802295.1 Psammodynastes pulverulentus | reverse complement strand
ACCAAGAGGCAGTTTCTGTAAGCAGGACAATAAAGATTAGGCTAGAAACAACACCAGAATGTTTCCTTCCTGCCTTCATACAGGATTAGCCCTGTAAAGTGGAAAAAAGCAAAAAGAGATTTCTTCCAACAATCAGTTCTTTGAACTGCTTAGAAAGTTAACAACCGGTTCTCGCGAATAGGTGTGAACCTATTGAATCCCACCACTGATTCTGCAGCTTACTATATTGTTCAACCAAACATATTTAACAAGTAACATGAAGACCCATTCATTTACTGGAGACCCACTTGCTAAACAGTTTGTTTCTCAATTTCATCATGCTAGCTATTTAATTAGTTGGAGGCAGTAGAAAAAAAGAGACAGGATTCTTATAGTTCAGTGACCCCTCCAATCTTTTGGGCACCAGGGACTGGTTTTGTGGAGAGAGGTTTTTCTGGGGACTGGACGGTGTGTGTGGTTTCACATGTTCCCTGCATCCCACAGATGGGGATGCAGGCCCAGTTCTCCACTCCCCTCGTGACTCGCATGAGCAGTGGGTTGGAGTGCACTTCTGCATACATGCACACACACACACACAGCTCAAATTTTTATGCAAAGTGAGCTACACGCTCATGTGCCAGCCCACCGCACACACAGCCCAGTTCTCCTCTCCTCTCCCCCCCCCACAGCCAGGCTACCAACAGCAGAGGTTGGGAACTCCTGTCCTACAGGAAACCTGCTTCCTGCTAATAACTTTCTTGACTGTGTTCATTAACTATCTTAGTGACTTTGGGGACTCAGTCATGTCCAGAAATCTGGAGAGATTTGATCTTTTTGACTATCCCTTTTAATTTCCCTTTTCCTAATCTCCTTCAACAGAATGTTTATCTTTTGAAGTTCAATGCTGGCATATCTCCAGTATGTTCTTATTGAGACAAAGTGTTTATAGCTGTGGATTTGGGATGCTGCTTCCATATAAGTGAAAAAAATGTGTGCATGCTCAATTTTCAGTAAGTTAAGTGGAAATCTGTATTGAAGATGCAGACCGGTTGATAGGAAATGTGAGCATCTTGCTAAAAACCTCCCTACATTTCCACTCTTTTTAGATTCTTCAAAGAGCAAGCATTGAGGTGAATGAGAAAGGAACAGAAGCTGCAGCTGTCAGTGGATCAGAAATCATGGCATACTCTTTGCCTGATACTATGCGGATAAATCGGCCATTCATTTTTATGATATATGAAGAAATTACCAAGATTTTATTGTTTGTGGGCAGAGTTACTAACCCTACAGAATTGTGAATTAAACAAAACCTAGTGATTTCTTTTTGATGCACCCTATTTTAGTGACATAATCCCCACCACCACCGCAAGTCAAATTACAGCTTATACCAAGAACACATTTTAAATATGCCTTCGCACTAACTTCTGAATTTTCAGGAGAAAAATATAGGTATGTGGAAAACAGGTAAACATTTTCCTTCTTAAAAATATTTTCATCAAAAATTCTCTCCTCAAAACAATATTTTTCTCTTATGCTATTAAAAATAGCAAGCAGTATCTTTCAGGAAATAGTATTGGAATAAAAATTTAATGGAAGAAATTATATTCACACAATCCTTTTTCCCAAAGCACTCAGCACTAAAATAGCAAAAAGGAGCATGGTCAAAGAGGAAACTCTCCCATCCATTGTGTGGGAATATCTTCATTCAGACAAAGCAATATGTCAAAAATAATGGGCATGTTCTCCAGAATTATTAATCCATGATATATAAAAAACAGGGACCTGATTTTGGGGAGAGTAGGAAGACAAAAAAGTATCATTTGTTCAGATGTTATGGTCATGAGGTCTATATATAAATATAGCTGCAAATTACTGCACTTTTTAAAAAAAAAGGTGTATCATATATACTCTTTCTTGCTGTTAAAAAATAGTTGGGTCATAAAGAAATTACAAATGTTTTCTGCAAGCTGGTCAGAATTGAGATCACAGCATAGTGCTATAAGTTAATGTTACTATCAAAAGTATTTATTAGCATGGGAGAATTGTTACCACTAGTATCATGATCCATTCTGGAGCTTATCTAACTATTTCAGTCTGGCAGAGGAATTGCTGAAAGCAATCAGTCAAAGCTATTTCAAGTTCTTCATGGGTTTATCCTGATCAGCTTGGTCTTGCTTGAAGTGCACAGATCCACAATAATGTTCTGACCTAGGCTTCCCAAGATCATGATAGCAGACTCCTCATCCTGATAAAACCCCTTTTATTTAGGTTAGAGTAAATTCCTCTCCAGCGAAGTCCTGGCAAACAGTCCTTCATGAGATTTCACAACTGCAGACCTTTATCAGGCTTGGAGAGTTGCCAGGCCGATATCTTCGAAATGCCACGCTATAGCAGCAATTACTTGGCAAGAAGTCAGGAAGAGATCTTCACCCTAATGAATTGAACTAATTATCTCCTGCAAATACCACTCCCCTTTCGCTCTTTATTTCCTATGGGAGGGGCCATTCACCAGCCACCTGAGACTTTACTCACGAGTCTACCCTTGTTCCTTAACTGTTCCCTTCTCCTGGCAGCTCTGCGCATGCGCACACTGGGAACAGATTCCAGCTGTTCTTCTGCCCCACTGATCTCCAACTCTGAAGGCAGCCGATAACTGTCAGACAGCCCTGGCCCCATCTCTGCCTGCAATGCAGAGCACTTGTCAGAGACTTTCCCAGACTCCAGGACCGGCCCATGTTCCTCCCCAACCTCCTCACTGTCCGAGTCTACTGCTAGCTCCACTGGCTGCTGGCAGGCCACAACAAATAAGAACTTTGCACTTGTTACAAGGGAGATCCTATATTTAGCAGCAGAAGGGAAGAGAAAATTATACGTATGAGTTAGCATGAAAATGAGAAGTGGCAGAGGTGGGTAAGCAAATCAGTGGAAACTATAGAGGTATCTCACTGCTATACACCAAGGCAAGATCTTTGTCTGCATTCTTTTGTATGGACTTGTCATTGTCTTGGAAAGGGACATCTCAGAGCTGCAGTGTGGCTTTTGGGCAGAATGAAGTGCAGCAGGCATGATATTTGACGAGTTGTGTCCAGAAATGCATTGAGCAGAACACACCTGTTTACTGTCTTCCTTGATCTCGAGGGAGTCTCTCTGGATCTTCCTGAGACATTATGGATGTCCAGGGAAATTTGTGAGGTTGATTCAGCTACTCTACAACAGAATGACAAAACAGGTTCTTTACCATGGTGATACATCAGCTGCATTTGTCATTTCCAATGGAGTTAAGCAGGATTGTGTGCTTTCTATTCAATCTGTTCTTCACTTGCACGTTAGCACATTTTGTCCAGGTGGTTCTGTATATCAAGTACCAATTGGATGGCCCTCTCTTTGATCTTCACCACTTGAATGCACAAAGTGTTTCTATATAGTCAGTCAAGAAACCCTCTTTGCTAATGACTGTGCATACCTGATGCACAAAGACAGTGATTTCCAATTGGTGCTGAATAATTTCTCAGATACTGCTGTGATCTGATTATCAGATGATTAGATTATCAGATAATCAGCCTGATTATCAGTCTGAACGACTGAAACACTTTAGCAGGCCATGCTAAATTATCTGTACCTGTAAAACCAAAAGTCACTATTGATGACACCTAGTTGACAAATGTAAACAGGCTCAGATACTTGGGAAGCATCATCTCTAATGATGGATCTTTGGACAAAAAAATTGACTCCAGAATTAGCAAGGCCAACCAGGCACTAGCTGCACACTAGAGTGCTTTATTAACTTATCAACCTTATCTCCACAAAGCTAAAAGCCTCCAGAGCGGTGGTTATCCTTTCTTTCTTATAGAGATGTGAGTCCTAGACTCTGTATTGAAGACACATCAAATAACTTAAGAAATTTCATACGTGCGCTCTCTAGTCCATCTTTGGCAGAAGTTGGCAAGATTGTATCTCCAACCTGGAAGTCTTGGTTCACAGAGTCCACCAGAATTAAATCCCTGATTTTCAAAACCCAGATGATGAGAGTGCAACTTGTCATCAGAATGGATGACCACCATATGCCTGACCAGCTGCTCTATAGCGTACTGGAGTCTAGGAAAAGATCTCAAAAGGGTGACCATGCAATTACTTAAAGATGCTGCAAAAGAAAGCCTGGGTCACTGTGCCATCCAGCCAGGGCACCTAAAAGCTGTGGCTGCTGACAAAACCTACTGGCTAGCCCTGCACTATGAAGCCTCCATCAGCTTTGAAGACAGCACTGCCAAAAACTGATAAGAAATCTGTGAGTGGCATCACAATGTTAACACCCATAGTTACTACAGTACAGCAGTGGATTTCCAGTGCCCCCATTGTGCTAAACTCTGCACCTCCAGACTGGGACTACAGAGCCATTTCTGTGTCCATGGATAATTGCACCAGTGCTGCTTCTTTGAACTCCAAAGGACCACTATACAGACTTGATCACAGAATTTATAATTATGGAGCACTCTGCAAAGGACGATACCCACAAAATACTGGAAAGTTTCACTTTTGGGAAGCAGTGTATGAATTGCTGTAGAAGGCTGTATTGGATGTTAGTTAAGAAAAAAGGACTGACACTAAGTAAAATTTGGGACAGTGTCTGTAGGCGAGATGATAAAGAAACATCACGGAGGAATTTAGTTGCTACATTTGGACTGCTGAATGCTCTCCGCATGATACAAAATACAAAAATACAAAAACCCCACTTATTCCAAGGCAAGCCACTGGTTCACAGAGCTCAATATCATTTAAATATGGCAACAGTTCTCTAGAGCTTCAGACAGGTATCATTTGCAGACCCATCTGGAAAGACCAGGTACTGAAGCTAAAATCTTCAACTCAGAAAACATGCTCTACTCACTGAGCCTTTCCAGCTACTGGTGTTGCTACTTTAGTGTTTAAGCGAATAGCTTATTCTTCAAGGGATTGATTCGCTACTATATGAGCATGTTGCATGTGTATTAGTCTTACATATTAATCACTAGTGTAGAGGATACGGAATATACCTGTCTTTTCTTAAATTTAAATTAAAAGCTGCAAATTAAATCTCTCCCACCCAAAACATTCTAGTATTTTAATGGCCTAAGTTTTATTGTGCATAAAGCATTCATTATTTCACATTGTAAAAAGTAACCACACATTTATTCATTCACAAATTAGATTATCTTTATCATACACCAACATATTTTAAAAAAACAGATAGTCTGATATCAATATAGTTTTGCTGATTGCATTTGTGAAGTAGAGAAGCTGACAATAGCTTCATACAGTCTCTCTCAAGTATTGGCATAAATTGAATGTTTTAAATAGAACTGCGCTTTGCAGGCAAATTTTGATAGGAATGTTAGCATGAATACAAACAGAATGATGTTGATATAGCTAAAAGCATGATGGCTTGAATTAACTACTAATTAAAAACTAGATTAATCATTTTAAAATGTTGGATAAAGAGAAACTACAATAAGATATACTGGTAAATTAAAACAAAGTATTTGTACAATAAAATTGCAATGTGAAATTTAAGAAATCATTCATATGCTATTTGGAGGTATCTGTTTCTTATTAAAAAGTGAAAAGAAATCCTCTTGACATTTTATACACCAGATAAGCAATATTATCTAAAATTATAGCAGAAGTTTATTTTAAAGGACTACACTTCTCCACATTTCTCTGTTCATGCTTCCAGATTCCACACTGAAGCTTCTTCAATATTTAAAAGCTTTTTCGTAAGAGAAAGTGTCACTTGTTCAGTTAATTCTTATACGCAGAGCAATTTCACACATATGGCCCTATTTCCATAGCAAAGGCAAATTAGGAGTCCATAAGCTTGTAAATAGCTATATTTTAAAATAGAGGGCACTTTCATTCCAAACTGAATAACCTGAACTAGTAGAAGGCATAATTGAGAGGGGGGAAGTAGGGAAACCCTGTCTCTTTAGCTGCAGCAGATTTAAAGCACATTGCTAAAGTAACGTTGAATTAAGCACTTCACTTACAACATTGGCATTCTGCACATATTACATTATTTCTATGAAGATATTTTACAACATAGGAATTTATTTAACTGACAGAAGATGTTAACATTATGGTATCAAATCAATCCCTCCTTCCTGGTCCTTAAATTCAAGGTTGTACTCTAGCTTTGTCCAATCCTGACTTCAGCCACATTGCCTCCAGTGGTCTTTGGTGTGCATGCTTTCTTTCACCAACTCTAGGAGTTTGATTTTCTGTTTTTCCTTGAGGGGAAACAAAAACACTATTATCACACAGAGCAGATTAAATTAACAGTGTTCAGAACTGCTAAATTCTTGCAGTCATCATTCACAGCTCCAAAACTATTGTGATCTTAAACACATGTTAAGTAAAAAGAATCAACATTATTTCTTCTAAATCCAATAATAAGACACTTAAAAGAAAATATTCTTGATTCAAGGCACACTCACTTTCCCATCCATTGTGCCGTCCAACTCCATTGGCTTCCTTCCTTCCCACCCATCCACCACACCCTGTGGATTTTCTTTATGCGGAAATTGTCCATCGGTCATTATGCAATAAAGAAAAGTCTGCATATAAAGCTCAGAATACCCGTATCTTAAACTGCTGGTTTGGTAAAGATACATACCTACATATTAAAAGACTTTTCTTATAGAATTTTTTTTTTAATTAGACTCATTTGTTTTAATATAGTGATCAACACAGAATACTGGGTGAAGTCATCCTTAAGAATGTGGGTATCAGTATGCTGACAATATGCAGTTCTACAATTACCCCTGGGCCTTCCATGAGATGCCACTGAGGTACATCCTCAGTGCTTGGATACTTGTGCGTTCGGTAGGGAAGAATCACCTTCAAGCTTAAAAAGACAGAATGGCTGTCGATTTGGCACTTGCCCTCTCTCCAGTGGATTTCCATTGTTAAATTTGGATAGGGTATTGTTCACTTATGCAAAGTTGGTCTGCAATCTGAGGGACCTCTTAGACTTGTGGTTCTTGTCTGAAAACCAGATGGCAGCCATGGCCAAGAGATCTTCATACAATTATAGCTTGTACTCATTTCTAGATCAGAAGACATTTCATGGTCAGTCACATTTTAGTCACCTACTAATTGAACTACTGCAACACACTCTACACGGACTGTCCTTAAAAAGCATTCAGAAGTTTTAGCTGGTCCAGAAAGCAATAGCATATGCAATATTGGTCTTACTGCAGAATCCTCATGCAATATTACTGTCGCATGAGTTACAGTGACTTCCATCTACAATTCAAGGTGTTAATTGTTACCTTTAAAATTCTACATGGAATGGAACCAAGTTACTTGCAAGACTGCTTCTCTGGTGATTTCTCTCCATCGCACAAAATCCAACTGTGTAGGTAAGTATTAGATCCCATTGAAGCAATGCCTTTTAGTGGGCCTTAGGAATCATGCCTTCTCTGTCATGCTGCCTGTCTTGTGGAATAGCGTGCCCCTGAGAGAAGGATGGCAGTAAGCCTAGTGGCTTTTCAGAAGGCTGTGAAGATCAGCTTTTTGACAAGGACTGAGACTAGAAGATCAATGGACTTCTGGCATAAGTTTTTATATATTAAAAATGATATATTTAGGGCCCTGTACTTACTCTTTATTTAATGGATTTGTAAATCTTGGATGATAATTTTATTTTTGTGCACTTCCCTGAGTTCCTTTGATAGATGGAAGGCCTTATCCATTTGCTAAATATACAAATAAATGTGAACAGCAAAGGAATTGTGCTTCCAATGGAAGAGAATATATGTAGCTCAGGGTTAAACAGTGCAGTTATTGGTTTTCTCTTTTGAGTAGTGTGTAAATATGGTTTCTATGTATTTATTGGTGGTTGATTTATCTGAATGCCAAGTTTCCAGGAATTCCCTAGCCTTTTTGTGTTTAGTTTTAGTAGAGCAAGCTACTAAACAGGTCATCTAGTCCAACCCCCCGCCTAAGCAGGAGACCCTACACCATTTCTGACAAATGACAGTCCAATCTCTTCTTGAAAGTCTCAAGTGATGACGCTCCCACAACTCCCGAGAGCAAGCTGTTCCATTGGTTGATTGTTCTGTCAGAAACTTTCTCCTTATTTCCAGGTTAGATCTCTCCTTGTTCAGTTTCCATCCATAGTTCCTTGTCTGGCCTACAGGTGCCTTACAAAATAGCTTGACCCCTTCCTTTCTGTGGCAGCCCCTCAAATATTGGAACACTGCTATCATGTCTCCCCTGATCCTTCTCTTCACTAAACTAGCCATGCTCAGTTCCTGAAACCGTTCATATGTTTTCGTCTTGTTGACTCAATGGAGCCTACAATCAACTAGAAAATTATTCAGCAGTTACAGGAGCTAAGAAATTTTTCACTGGCAAACTGTCTCTGATTCAACTTCTCCCATCTCTTCCCTTTTCTGCCCCTTTGGCCACTCCACACTTTGTCATCTACCCTGCCACTGCCAATTCCAGCAACTGAATTTGCCATCTTCTTCCTCCCAGTACTGGCCCAGGATCCTGACACTAGATGAGGGGTTGGCCCAGGGACATGAGCAGCAAGTGCGGTAGGATGGCAACGCCTCATCTGCCAAAAGAATTTGCTGGGTCCAACCAAGGAAAAAGTAGCTGGACAGAGCTGGTAGAAGAGACAGGGTGGCAGTGTGGAAAGGAGAAAATAGAGGGATGGACCAGTGAGGGCCAGCAGTTGCCTCAGCCAGGCATGCCCGTCCTCCTGCTGGAGTGGTTCAAGTGCTTGGAGGGGCTTCCGTAATTGATTTTCCAGGAGCATCTCCAATGTGAGTTGCAGAGCATGCAGTGCATCTCTGGGAAGCTCTTGTCCCTCTGCTTCCTTCAGTTCTGCCCTACCTTGAATGACATCTTCCATTTGGTTGCCACCTCCATCCAGGTAGCCACCACTGCTGCCTCTCCTGCCTTGCCTGGTGATGGAGCATGCCACCATCCCATCCTCCTGTACTATTCACAGTATATAGGCTATTACTCCTCACACTGGTAGCAGATGATGATGATGCTCCTCCACTTGCACCTCAGGCCTGCCTCCTCCATTGGCCAAGCTCAAAGACCTCCCTTCAAAAGACAAGGCCCCACCACCTAAGTATATTCACCACACACATCCCAGCACCTGATGCTAAGCCAATATTGTGAGGAAGAAGACAGAAAAGTCAGCTGGGGAAAATAGAAGTGGTGGCAGGAACAGGCAAGGTAGCAAAAAGGGTGGAGATGTAGAGGGAGATAGACAGGTGGAGGGAGTTGAAGCAGAGGCAGTTCATGCAAGGTAAGATTTGTATATATTTATTTAAAGAATTTATATGGTCACCCACTCACTTTCAATGACTCTAGGTGGCTTACAAATTAAAAAAAAAACACCAATATAAAAAGAGTAAAAACAATAACACCCCCACCCTATGGCGACAACAAGCCATCAAACAAGTCACTTGATGGGCTCCATCTCACTCTCGGTTCCCCAGACCCGTTGACAAAACCAGGTCTTCTGGGCCTTGTGAAAGAGGTCGAAGTGGAGTCCAGTGTAATCTCCATGGGGATGTTTCAAAGGGAGGGAGCCACCACGGAGAAGGCCCTTCTTCTGGGTCTCGCCAGATTTACCTCCTTAGGATAATGTGACTGTGGGGTGCTGCCATTATTGTAAAGGCAGGCCAGTTGCCAAGTACTCAGATTTTAATCACATGACCACGGGGGCACTGCAACAGCCAGAACTTCAAGAAATAGTTTTAACTACCATTACTGTTATAATTTTGAACAGTCACTGAATGTATCATCATTAAGTGAGGACTACCTGCAATTAATTCACATACTTGAGATGTCTATTCCAGTCCTTCAAACTACGTTACTTTTGAAAATGGAGAGGCTTTAAAAATACGACATGAATGATGGCATGACATTTATTTTAAAGAAAAAAAATTAATAATCTATTTTGGGGTGTGCTCCGATTTAGTTTGTTAGAAATATAAAATATAAAAATAATAATTTAGTTTGTTAGATCCTAGCACTATGAATAAATTATATATTTATTTTTGTTCACTTTGTATGGATCCATTCTTTATGTTGCTTTCAGTCATATTCTGCTTTCATTGCTTTTTTTTCTTTCTTCCTGGCATTTTCTCGCAAGTGCACTTTTTTCAGATCAGAGTGTTGACTCATTGGTTGCAACAGGAATTAACCAATTGGCTTCTCATCTGAGCCTGACATCATGGGCTGAGAGAGTGACTGGCCCAGCTGGCTTTCATGTGCAATGTGGGATTAGAACACATAATCTTCTGGTTTCTAGCCTGGTTCCTTAACCCCTAGACCAAACTGGCTCTCTTTTCTGCTACCAATGCTTAACTGTTAGAAAGATTATGTTGAAAGACAACCAACTTAAACACAAATAATATTGCCAGAGCAATCATACCTGCTTGTCATTATAACTTGCATACCTTAATTTGATGAGTAATAATGTGAATAAGTTTCCTGTGTTCTTGCTAAAGATATTTATTTCTGAGTATTAATGTTAAAAGAAAATGTTGAAAGAAAAGGGGCATTGGTCCTACCTGATATGCTCCTTCTCTGTGTGGAAGATGTTATCCAGGAATAGATGGGTTGAC
>JAOYMU010000001.1:125452595-125472272 GCA_025802295.1 Psammodynastes pulverulentus | reverse complement strand
ACTCCCAGAATTCATCAGCCAGCAAAGCTGGCTGAGGAATTCTGGAAGTTGAAGTGCCAAGTCTTAAAGTTGCTAAGCTTGGAGACCCCTGTTCTAGTTCATATATTTCAGTACAGTAGCATATGGATTTAAATGATTTGGGAAAATATAGAGGTTTGGAAGAATAACAATTATCCTTTTACTCTCACATTTCTTAATACCCTTTTATTTAAAAAAAGATTTCTCAGTATTGAGACAAACTTGTCTAAATGCCAATGATGGACCTAAATTCCCACTATCCTTAAAACAGCTGAGCACTTCAGGTTTATTATATCAGGTTAGCATGAGGCTGTAAAAAGCTAATAGAACCTTTTTTTCCCTCAGCTTCTGCATGAAGTATAAGAGATATCACTATTGCATTCTGTTTATTCTAATGGAACCTACATTTATACATTTAACACATACATACGCAACAGGTGTCCACTGCCATTTTCATGAATGAGTTGTGTGCTTTAAATAAACTATTGGACTCCTGCCTCATTCCTCCTATTAGTACATGCGGCTACCAGCCTGAAGGAGAATCTTCCTTGTTATTCTTTTTATAAACTGAATCTCCGGTCTTAGATGACTGCCAACCAAAAGATTTAACTTGTAACTGAGAAGTACTCTGAAAATTTAAAATCTGAGCAAGTGAACTATAAGACTTAATAGCAATCGCACTTAGACTTATATACTGCTTCACAGTGCTTTACAGCCCTGTAAGCAGTTTACAGAATCAGCCTATTGGCCCCAACAATCTGGGTCCTCATTTTACTGACCACAGAAGGATGGAAAACTGAGTCAACCTTGAGCTAATGAGGATTGAGCTTCTGCCAGTCAGCAGAATTACTGCAGTACTGCATTCTAACCATTGTGCCATAACAGCTCTTAAAGCATATTTGTAGATTATATACTGTGTTATAAAATGTATGACTAAATGAGGAAAAGTTGTCAGATAGCGGGTGAGTGTAAGTATGTATTTTGAAAAGAAAAACTAGCTATATACTGGATCATACTAAAATCCAAAGCAATTGGTTTTCAAAACTGCTGAGCCACAACTTAAGGGAACTGAAAGGACTATTCTTGAAATTGTACACTTGAGACTGGATGCAAAACCACTATTGTAATAAGATCTAATTACTCATTCTCCTGCATCCCTTAACTGAAGTAGCATCGCCCTTTGTGGTTCACCCAGATTTCCCTAGTTTCTTTCTACTGCTCATATTCAAAGCTCCCCTGCATGCTTAGCTTGCTTGGTAAAATACGCGTAATTTCTTTTTCTCATTACATCATTTATTTCAGTAAAAGTTGCTAGGCTACAGATTTAAGCATTGGAAGCAGTGGGGCATAGTATTTCACTGCCAAATTAATGTTCACTTTTACAATCTCAAGGGACGCTGTATTTAGGGGTCAAATCAGACAAAAAAGAATCAGGTGATTCACATTTCTATATTTATTATTTGTTATTATTCACTAAGGACTAACTGAGTACAAGAAACAAACAAAAAGAATTGTATCTTTGGTGTTCTTTAGAGTTCCAGCCAGGAATCCAAGAATTATCTAACTAATGTCATAACATATAATATATGGGTTTTTTTCCTTTTTTTCCCTTTATGTGTTGATGTATCCAGAATACTTAGTACTAATTTGTTTAATCTGTTTGTTGTTCCATCTAATGTATCAATAAATGTATGTCTAATGTACCATGAATGCAGGCAAATATACATGTCCCAGGATAATGTTGCAAGATCCAATCTGGGTCGGTCATCAGGAAGAGAGGTTTAGTCTTCCGAGCTTTTGGACTCATGCTGGAGGCCATCTTCAGGGAATTTCTCTTTCACTTGAGGCTGGGCTCCTGCACAAATCCGAAAGCTTGGAAGATTAAACCTCTGGTTCCAGTGACTGATCTTGATTGGATGTAATGAACCAATTAAACTTATCCTTTAAGGGTATATGTTTTATTAAAACCTGCAAATCTTTTCCATATTTTTTACCTATGATACAGATTTTATTAAAATATTTATTCTTAAAAGATAAGTGGTTGGTAATCAGTATTAATAAAAAGACACGGAATTAACTTCCTAACTCTCTTGATGGAGTCTGCCTCTTTGAATCATTTGCTAACTTTGTCTTGTGTGCTTGACTGAAACCTGGTTGCATCAGTGCTTTGTTAATGCTGATTAAAAATTGTCTGAGATTGGGTTAGAAAAATCATTCTGCAAAGTTAAGGCCTTGATGTGCAGTTCGTTCCTGTCTGAGCTTATGTTTCCTCTGTACTTTACAGATGGTTAGTAGCAGGAATGATAAAATAAAGTTGTAACAGTAGATACATTTTTCTTGATAAAAACACAGTGATATATCTGACCAGTGTTTGTTCAAGTGAAGAAGCTTTCCTGTGTTCTTCTGTTTGGCGTTAAACCAAGAGATCTATTTCCAATATGCATTTTTCAGGCCTTACTGTTATTATTGCATAATATTGCTTTAACTGAATTATAAAAGTAATTCCTACATTTCCATTTTGTGACAAAAAATATTTCCAGTGCAAAAACCATTCTTAGGCCATTATTAAGTATCAATTTTCCAAGTATATTTATTATTGGTTAGAAACTTTAAGTTCTTACATATTTTACAGAAGTACAACATTTAAGAGGATAGTATAGTAAGAACATGTGAGGGGTGAAACAAAAGCTACCAATTTTCATTGGAAAAATACATTTCCAAGTTTTTCAGCTTGAATTAATGATGTCTTCATGCATTTTCAATGACATGTATGTTTATGTGTATTTATATGTGATCTGTCATTCTGTGGTCTATATGTTTAAAAATAATGAGGTTGCTGGTGAGTCTCTCTCTCTCTTGTGTCGTTGCTGTGTTTGTAATATTGCTGCATCTTCATTTGCTACTGTTTTAACATTTTTTTGGCTGGACATTTAGAACACACGAATATCCTTTGCTTTTGCCATGTGAGCTGTGCAGGGTTGACAAAAGACTCTTTTGTTTCACAAGTTGGGCTTTCAGCAGTGCCTTCCTTTGCTTTTAATGTTTCCAAGTGGTATGAATCAGAAACTGTCCAATGTTTTCATTGGATAGTGAACAATGCCAACAGTTTGCTACTTACTGAAAGCAGGAATTCATGGTGTCATTTCATCCATTGTCCCTTGTAATTAGAAGCTATCTGTGCACTAGAAATGCCTAGTTGGTAAAATGAATATGTGGTGCAAGCAGTTAATCCAGGAGGCCTGGGGCTGACCAAATTCCATTTGTGTTTCTTTCTTGCAGTAGGTGTGAGTGCCTAAAAGACACAAGGTTACACAAAATACACATAGAATCTATGAGTTTTATTCCACAACTGGGTGCTAGAGCTCAGTGCATTATTAAGTCTGCTACTCATGTATTTTAGTGCGCATTGTAGCCCTCCAATTATGCTTTCAGCAAAGGTATTAAAGAAATAAGATATATGAAAAGCTGCATGCATTTATTTAATGTAGCTTATTATGATGCTGCCATATAGCTGCCATATAGCCATATAGAAAAACAGAATGCTAAACATTTACACTTAATCCCAGCAATTGGTGCTTTGTTTTTGTTCCTGATGTCCATGATTTTACTTAGTGCTGCCTTATGAAGGGAGCTGGCAAATTAACTGTTACCAGTGAACTTTCAGATGTCATTCAAAGTGCTGTTAGTCACCTACAAAGTCCTTCAGGCATAGGGCTGGTTATCTGAGGGACTGCATCTCTCTCATTGTTTCTATTCACCCTCAGGGGTGGGATTCTAACTGTTTGGATCAGTTCAGGCGATCCAGTAGCTCCAACCATCAGATGTTGGGCCTGCCTGCCCACCCCTGCTCTTTTCTCCTCTTTATCCTCTCAGCTGATTGGCGCAGCAGAGCGAATTGCCGCACTAATCATCTGAGAGGTGCCTTAGCTTGTTTTGGGAATAGCTGCGCATGCACATGAAGCATGCATTTGGTGCATGCAATCACCAAACCGGTAGAATCCCTCCTCTGCTCGCCCTGTAAGATTCAACAGGGCAGGCTTCCATTCCACCCACCATTTAAGTATTGCCATCTGATGAAGCCTATGAAGCTGGCCTTCTTTTGAAAAAAAAAATCTGAAACAGCATTTCCCTACATCTTCCTGGAGATTGAAACATTCCTGCTGTTCTTTAAATGTGCCTTCAAGATCTAACTTTTCCTCCGAACCCTTGTATAAGTGTGGTGGGCTCCACCTGGACTGAGCTATGTTGGGATTTCTCCATATGGTGCCTTTCAGTTCCTTCTGTTATGATAATTTTTTTTTATTTCTTTTCTTTATCTGGCGTAGCTTGGTTTTGTTTTTAATTATTAAGCTTCCCAGAATAACACTTGAGTTAGATGCCTTAGAATTCTAAGTTAAAAATAATTGGGGAAAATAAGGTAGAGGAAAATAAATGAAGTGATATATAACCATGGTTAAATTATTCACACTCACATCATTCAAATGAAGAAAATTATTCCAAATGAATAGATAGTGTCAATTGCTTCTATTCCGGAATTGCCCTTCTATTGTCAGTACACGGCTGAATATTACTTCCAATTCCTCTGGCACTATAAGGATTGCTGTTGCTGGGGCAGTCTGCTTTCTTTACTGTCATCTCCGCTCTGTATATCAAAGATGGCATGATAAAAAAACAAACCACCAACAACTGTCAAATGGCAGTTGTCAGGAAGAGATCAGAAACAGATGTATTGTTCTGTGTACATAACAAAACCATGACTTGCAGAGCACAGATAACTTATTCATCTCTCACATGGTGTTAGTGCAGGAGTAGATAAGCGAACACAAAGATGTGTGGCAGTGACTTGGGTCTAGTTGTCACTAAAGTCATGATTCTGTACCCAGATTATGTCGGGGCTAGGGGAAGGGCATGATCAAATGTTTCACTGTGTGAAACATTGCTTTAAAATTCTCTCCTCAAAGAATATTAGCATGACACAAAGAAAGCCAAATGCTAAAACTCTTCTCTTTGACATTTTGTTTTCTGCACTGCATGCTTGTAGGAGAAAGAGGACAAAGAGACATTATACTGAGAGCATTTACTTCTGTCACCCTGCAAATAGAAAACTCCTAGGAAATCAATTTATCCTGTATTTCCAATCATAGGTATAATTTTTAGAGTTGAGAAGTTAAATAATAGCTGAATTACAAATTGAGATAATGCGTAAGAAGTGATGCAATACTTGTGTGATATTGAAATGATGCTTTGGACTATAATCAGTATGGAGATGGGCAGAGGAAAGAAAGAGTAGGAAGCAAGAATTTGCCTCAGTGATTGTCACTTCCTTTTAAGTTCCATCCTTAAAGTGATTGATTGTATGCTTCAATTTTTGCACAAGGGAATTATTTGGCTTAAATAAGTCTGAGTACTGTAGTCCTTTAAGCTTGCTTATCTTTACGTCACACCAGCTGAACTTACATAGTACAAAATTAATTCCTGAAACACAATAGTCTTCTTCAACTTGGGAAACTCTGTATGTATTGGGATCACAGCTTACACAATTTCCAGGTAGTATGGCAATTATCCCGAATTGGAGGCGGCTAATCTTCCACTGCTCAAGAACCTTAGCTACATAATGCGTCTAAACATAAGCTAGCAAATGTTGTCAAGATGTCAGTTAATGGTAATACTTAGGCTTTACTGTAATTGTTTTAGGTAGGTAAGCTTGTTTACATCAAAAGTTTATTGTCTCTTAAAAAGAATATGGAAAAATGAAATATCTCATCCGTTACACAACCCATTGTTCATTATTTTCTGCTCCCTTTTCATCTCTGCAGAGACCAACTGTAATACTGTTATGGATATAACCACTTTAAAAACTAAATAATAAAAAAATATAATTCAAAACAACCACAACTAAACAAGTTGCAAGTATCCTCAACTCTTATTTTGCTTACATCTTTATGAAAAAAAACATTATATCGATTAATATGGAGCTGTGACGGCACAGTGGTTAGAATGCAGCACTACAGGGCTAACTCACTGCTCACTCCAGGAGTTCAGTTTTGAGCGGCTCAAGATTGACTCAGCCTTCCATCCTTCCGAGGTCAGTAAAATGAGCACCCAGATTGTTGGTAGCAATATGCTGTTTGTCGGCTGCAGCTTAGACAATGATCTGATAAGAAGAATCTGATACCAAAGGAAAGATTATGATGGTGAAAGAGTCTCAGAAGGGATCCTTCCTAATTCTCTGGAAAATAAAGGTGGGGTAGGGAAAGCTGCTTTCAGAAAGGTGCTTTTTTAACCATAACCTAACAACAAAGGTGACATTACCCGTGCTTTTGATCACATGTGCAGGACAAAGAACACAGGACACACCTGCTGTTGAGGAAGCAATGTCTTTATTCCAAGTTCTCTACTACCAAGAAAATGACATGAACTCCCAGGAGTTAAGCTCCAACTAAAATAAACTTTTTGAGAAAAAACATTTGAACCATGTTAAGCAGAAGAATTCCATATCCTACACTGTGTGTAATATTCACGTTCTTTAGAACTTGACTTCCGGGTTCCAGCGGCAACGGATGTTGTTTGGGCGAGCTCCTGTCCCAACGTCTGAAACCCACCGCTTCGGAGGCCCCTCGGGGCCGGGTGCCCTGGTTTGGGGGTACCCGCGATTAAGGGCAGCTCGCCAGGGGTCCCCGGCCTGAACTCCAGGGGCCGGGCGGCCAATGCTTGCGCGCCCAAGGCTCCGGAGGGTGAGGCGGCGCCCGGCGGCCATTTCCAAGGCCACTGACCACGCCACTGCGCCCAGAGGACCCAGGGCGAATTCTAATTGAGGCAGCGGGCCAAAGAAACCGACCGGAGAAGAAGGGATGGCGACCGGAGAAGAAAGAGAAAGGTGAGGAGAGATGCTGAGAGCGGAGAAGCGGCGAGGCGCCCTCAGAGCAGGAGGGGGGGGTGGAAGCCCTTCCCCCCCTCGTAGCTGGAGAGGACGCCGTAGCAGAGATGAGAGAGGAGGAGGAATGAAAGAGACGTCCTACCTCAATGAGTTCCTGTGCAGAATGGCTGAGGCAGGATTCGGGAAGGAAGACTGGAGGATTTCCCCCCCACCGGAGAGTCATGGCCAGAGCCTGACTTCCTGCTCCACTGAAAGAAATTGATGACATCACCTACCTTCAGTTTCCTGTTTGACCTACTCTGCGTGCTGGACTCGTTGCTCCTGTGAGCACCCCCTGGTGGATCCTGAGGAAACAGCACTGATTTTAAAAGAATTTTTTTTTTCTGGATGCTTGTGCTTACCTGAGGATTTTTCATCCTTCATTCTTGCAAGATGGCAAGAGGTCAAAGACCAGCAGCAGGTGACATGGAAATTTTTTTGGAGAAGTTGGGAAAGCTGGATAAAATGGAGGAGAGACTTGAGAACTTGACAAACTTGATGACTTGCAAAGAGGACAATTGGAAATAAAATCTGAAATTGCAGTTATTAAAAAAGATTTAAATGCTGTCCAACAGGTGGCGGAGGAAAATAAGAAGAAGGTGGGAGGTTTGGAGGGAGAAGTGCAGGCAATCCAGAGGAGGGATGAAATGAGGGAAATGCAATGCTATTGCTGCAGTTGGATAAAATGTCTTTATTTCCTCAAGTTTCAAAATGTGGAAGAAACGGACCAAGAAGATTTGAGAGAAGTGATGGTAAAATTGTTGGGAGAATTTATTGGGAGAAGTTTGGATTTTATGACTTGGGACATGGACCAAGTCTACAGAGTAAATTCACAATATGCAATTGTACATGGTGTTCCAAGAGAGGTCCACGTTAAATTTATGAGAAGGGAAATGAGAGATGAAATACTTAGAAAACAAAGGGCCGGGGCGTTGACACATAGGGGCAAGAAGGTCACCATTCTGAAGCAGATTCCTAGACAGGTCAATCATGTAATTATCATTACAGTCAGTACATGTTGTCCTGTGCCTGATCTGTTTTTCTTTTTATTTCTCCCTTGCAAATAGGAGAGATTGGAGAAGAAGGGATCACAAGTGAGTACGTAGGCACAAAGCGGGAATGCATTGGGTTGTTTGTATAGTACCCTCATGGTTTTAATCCCCAAGCATTCTTGGGATTGCCAGCACTGCCTCATTCCTTTTAATGTATCTTCCCCATTATGTGCCTGCTTAGTTTCTTGTAATTCTCTCCTTTTTTATAATTTTATTAAAAGGGGTTTCTTTTAATAAAAACAAAGAAATAAAACAAAAGCTAATCAACTACATGATATACACGAGCAAACCTATTCTGTAATTATTTATTTTATTTTATTCCTGCATGTACTGCTTTAAATAGTACATTATCAGAAAAAAAGCAGAGCAAACTAAGAAATCATCAACATGGCATTTCTCTGACCTGCATCTCTATGCTCCACATTCTGTAGAATGAGTTGTAAAAATGAATGAGAGTAAGTATGGATGGATATTGACTCCTCTTGAAGAATTGTCAAAAGAGAAACAGCTGCTGTTAATTGCATTTCCACACCCGCAACAGGTAGAACTTCCTGTATAATAAGAAAAAAAATAATAATTAAGCAAAAGATATACATACATTAAAAGCAAATATAACAAGTATAAAAAGACAGCTGTTTGTAAAATTTATCACTCCCAATTTATAATTATTGTATTTTATTGTAGTTTTGCTTTCTCACACTGAGGACAACTGAACACGGCTGCCTTAACATGCCCACTTCTTCTCAGGCACTCCACCGCTGGTGATCCAACACAGGCATTCTTGTTCAGCTGGCTCTCCACCAGCAATCCTCTCCCGCCATTGGTCCACCAGCATTCTTCCCTGCACTTCATCAAGGGCGTTTCACAGAGGGATACTTTTCCACAACCATTTGGCTGTGTGGGACATATGAATGTGAATCTGGGCAGCCAATTTACCCATGGCCTCGGGCATGGGGAGGTGGGGGACGTTGCTTTGATGTTCATGCAAGGAGAGGGGGAAAAAGTGGCCCGTACAGGAGGTGGTTGGGGGCAGGGCCACTTTTTTGTGGGTGAATCCCTCCCTGCTTTCACCTCTTCTTGCTCTTTCCCTCCAGTGGCACCTGGGTGGAGTTGGAGGAGGTTAAAAAAAGAAATGGGGGAAGGGGGGGGAACTCCCATCTGTTCTTTCAGTTTTGGGGTAACCTCACTCCCTCCTTTCGCCCAACCTGTGGCAGGACCAGATTCAAATTTCTCACTTCTTGACAACGAGGCAAAAATACTTCCTCACCTATCGCATCTCCCCCATGCTGAATTTTTTGGGGTGTGAAGGCCTTAAGAGTCTTGACTTGTCTTTCTGTGTGTGTGTGTGTATTGTGTATGTGTAAATCACCTGGAGGGCTGCTGAGAGAGCCAGTTTGGAGAAGGGGGGGTTCAGGTTAGGGTCTAATCTTTCACTCAGAACTAATTAAATGTTTTTGCCTGCCTTCCTGTGATTGCAAGATTTTCACTTTAAAAATCTGAAATTGGGAATCAGCAGCAATTGTTTCAGCACTGCTGTTTCTCATTAATATTTGGAAGGAAATATTGACCTTGCAGTATTTTGCAGCTAAGCAATGAAGCCAGATCAGCTTATTAACCTTGTCATTATGCCAGCGGGGCAGCAGGAGGGAGTACAGTCTCCTGAAAGGCTGGGAAGGGAAAGGCCCTGCCCCCAGCTATCCCCCCCATATGGGCCCTTCCTCTCCCCTCCTTGCATTCACATCAAAGCACTGTCCCCACCAACCTGCGTCTAAGGCTGCCCACCCTTCAACATGTGGACTGGCTGCCTTGATGCACATTTAAATCTCCCACACAGCCAAATGGCTGTGGAAAAGTATCCCTCCATGAAACACTGGGGTGAAGAAACTGGAGAAGAATGCTGGTGGACCAATGCTGGGAAAGAAGTGCCGGTGGAGAGCCAGCCAAGTAAGAATGCCCATGTTGGGTCAGCCGCAGTGGAGTGACTGAGAAGTGGGCGGTTGACCCAACATGAGCATTCTTACTTACATTCATGTTCAATTGTCCCATTCTGACATTATGTTTGAAGAATATTTTAGCAATGAATAAATCTTTGGATAAACAGTTTCATTTCTTTTTTCTAGTTTATACAATCCAATTATATAATCCAGCTAACTTTCCCCCCAACTTCAGCTCATTCTTAATGCCAGCCTTATAAGGTAGACCAGACAAGGAAACAGATGTAGCATGGCCAAAAGCTACTTTTATTAGAACAGCTATAGTAACAGAATCTCAGGAGAGACTATTTTATCAGCTGGAAAATTGATCAGAGGCTTATTTAGGGATTTAGGACACATAGAATATTTTTTTTTTTTGCTATTAATTAAAAATATATTCTATTTATACATATCTTATTTCCCAGCTTTTTCTTTTTGTTCAAGAATTAAGTTATGTGCCACTGTCCGTGTTAACTCTTAGCAACCATATTGATAGATAAACTGACTTAAATATAAGTAAATTGATTTTATAATATGATATGGAATATTAATAGTTTTGGTCAACATGAGAGAGGGATTAAATTTAATAGAAAACTGAATATTATTTTTACAGAATATCTCAGGGATGTCAAACTCGTGTTGTCAAAGAATCATCACGTGACATATCTGAAGTTTTTTCTCCTTCACTAAACCGGGCAGGGGCTGGGCCAGCACGTGACGCATCTGGCCCACAGGCCATAATTTTGACACCTCTGGAGTATCTTATTCAATAATATTTGGGGGAAAAGGTAGATTGAATTTAATCTGAATAAATACAGGTGGTCCTCAATTTATGACAACTGAGCCTGAAATTTCTGTTGCTAAGTGAGACATTTGTGAAGTGAGTTTTGCCCCATTTTACAACCTTAGTTAATTGAGTAATTAGTGAATGTGAATCTGTCTTACCCATTAATTTTGCTTGTCAGAAGCTTACAAAAAGTGATCACATGACCCAGGGACACATGACACTGGGATACTGCAACGGTCATAAATATGAATCAGTTGCCAAGTGTCTCAATTTTGATCACATGACCATGGGGATGTTGCAATGGTCATGTCACTTTTTTCAGTGTCATTGTAAGTTTGAAGGGTCATTAAACAAACTGTTGTAAATCGAAGACTATACAGGTAGTCCTCGATTTATGATCACAATTGAGCCCAACATTTCTGTTATTAAGCAAGATAGTCGTTAAGTGAATTTTGCCTTATTTTATATCTTTTCTTGCCACAGTTAAGTGAATCATTATAATTGTTAAATCATAACACAGCTGTTAAGTGAATCTGGCTTTCCTATTCACAGACGGTAACAAAAGGTGATGATGTGACCCTGGGACACTACAACAGTCACAAATATGAGCCAGTTGCCAAGTGCCTAGATTTTGACCACGTGACCATGGGGATGCTACATTAGACATAACTGTGAAAAACGGTCATAAGTCACTGTTTTCAGGGCTGTTGTAACTTCTAACAGTCACTGAATGAATGGTTGTAAGTCAATGACTACCTGTACACAATTTTTTCTTTAACAAAATATTTACAGCTATTAAAATCAGTGGGAGTTTTGTTCTTGGTATTACTGGAATGCATACAATACTTTAATAGGAACTCATGCTATACCTACTCGAACTTTTGGCAAGACTCTCCTCAGTGTCTCTGTAGGATTCTGTCGCATCAGGACTGGAAGATTTGCAACCACACTTGTCCCTTGGATGTCTTGACCAGAACTTATTTTTTTAAAAAAAGAACAAACATTTTTTAAACATTTTCTATGCGATTAAGTTTAATAAAAAGAAAAGAAAAATTGCTAGGAAATGAACCTCATATCATAAAAATATATAAACCAGATAAATCTATTTTAAAAATAAAAACACGTGAAAAACAAATCATTATTTACACATATTATTAACAGAACACAATAAAAGGAACTCAGTAAAACATAACCCAACCATTATTATTTGCTTTAAATGAATTTAAAATATTTCAACTTTTACTATCATACCTTCCTCATTTAACTGATTTACACAACATGCTCATTAGACAGACAACTGAGCTAAATTTTCAGCTTGTAACAATGTAGATTTAGTCACTCAAGATCACAAGTTTTGGAATCTTTTTCATTTCCAAATTATTATTTGAATAAGAAATATATTTTGACATCATTATGTCAAAAGAACATAATACTCTAATGTGAATAGACTTGAGAAAAATGATTTTGTATTCATTAGTGCAGTTCTTTGAGTGGTTCCCTGAATTCACACACATAGGCTTGCAGAAAGACCTATTCAAAACCTTACAGAACTTAAAAGATTTTACAGGATGCCCTGCCCTCCCATGTATATAATATGATTAGCTGAACCCTTTTAGATTGTAAAATTAACAGATCTGAAGGAAAAATAAGATCACCTGAGACCAAGCAAAGTAGAGGAGTGGGCTGTGTGAATTCATAGTTGACCACTCAAAGGATGCAGTTAGAAGTAAATATCCAGCTCTTCTTCATCATGATCTCTTCATACACAAGTTTCAGCAGCAAATTATTTATCTGGAGGGGGATCTGGAGAAGGGGAATGAAAGAGATGACAGCCTTTCTAAAGGTTGTGTCTTTCTGGGAGTGGAGGTCCAGTTTATACTATGGGATTAAATTGGGAAATTAATTTTGGTTGGGAGAATATTGGAATGACTACAGTACAGATTAGAATGTAGTTTGCTCAGTAAATACAAATATAATAATGGGGCTATCCATTTGAAGAAATCTGGAAATAACATATCCTTTAAATGGGCCTTGAAAGCTATTCCCCCACCCAATTGATTCTAAAAATAATCCTGCACAGTTCTATATGAAAAATAAAAGGATGGTGGACATCCAACAGATGAAATAATGTTCTGAATTCTGGACCAAGTATATTAGATGCAGAGTTTAGAAGGGGAAATACTAGTGGTAAGGAAAGCACTGAGATAGAAGACACAAAGATAATATTTTTGTTAAGATGATCAGATACAGAACAGTAACAAGTATGCAAAAAGTATATAGTAAAATAGAGAGAATGAGAACTGAATTGAAAAAACAAACATATAAAGGAAGAATTCATAAGGAAGGGGAAGACAGAAAAAAGTCATGGCTGGATGAAGATGAGATCCTCAAAAACAGAAAGTTTAAAAGTTTAAAAACCCAAGGATGGTGTATGAATTAGTCTTCAGATATGATAGAAACAAAGACAATTTGCAAAGACAAAAATATAAGGCGACACAGTGAATGGTGATAAAGTAAACTAGATCTGCGTAGGTTTCCTTTTAGTTTATTTATTATTTATCAATTATTTCTTGCCTTTACTTTCTTTACCTTATTACCACTGTGTATAAAGTTGTTGTTTTTTTTCAAACAGCAACAGCACGATGAGTCTGTATATATGAGCAAAACTAAAAAAAGGATCTGAATTACAAAGAAATAGGATTATTTATGTGATTGGTATTTCTCTGGCACATTGTGGGATATACTATTATGCTGTTGTTTTTGTTTAACTGTTTTGATCTTAATATGTATTTAGGTATGTAAGCTTCTAATTCATTTCAACTGGGACAGCATATAAACCAAGCAGGAAAGAAAGGGAAGGAAGATAGGAAGATGATACCAGTGGACAGTGAAAATGCCAGTTTGATGTACAGGTAAACAGAACTCTATATGGTAACTATGTGAAACTAATAGAATCCAAATGTTGCCTACTGAGTCAGTTGCATGACAAGCTGTAATTACTTGCTTGATAAAATGTTGCTTCTGCTTAAAAATGCTGGCAAATGAAATAGAAATGAAGATATCGTCTTCTACAAAAAATGAACATATATCAAAGAAAATAACATGGGTCCAAAACTATTTTTCTGCCCTCCTTATCCTGAATGCTGATTGCAGAATATTGTTGTTTCTGAAAATCCAATTCTGATGTCTCACTACTTATTTCATACGTAATCTACTTAAATATACTAGCAAACAAATATAGACTAATAGTGGCTTACAAAATTGTCAACAAAACTTATGAGATTTATTTATTTACTTTATTTATTTGTATGGTACTCAATCCCCAAATGCTCTAAGTAACTAAACCTAACCTCATCATAAAATAAGACACTGATTACAAAAAAACCCCCACAAAAATCTAGAAACCAAAACTGATCAAACTAAAAAAAAAATCCAGAAAATTATAGCAATCATATACTTGCAGTCTCCTTTCTAATCAAAGCATTCCCTCCTCCTGCGTCAGATAGAATTGGCATTTCTTAGAAGCTTTCCTAAAGCTTAGAAGAAACATAGACAACCGAAACTGTGCAAGAAGGGAATTCAAAGTGTGCAGGTGACTAGTTCCCATCAAATTATGAATGGAAGGGAGTTGGAGGGAGTTGATCTTACTCAGATCTGTCTGACTAATGAACAGAGTAGGAAGCAGTCCCACAGATACAAGTGGTCTTCAACTTAACTGTTGCTTAAAAATTGTTTGAAGTTACAAAGGATCCAAAGCAAGGAACTTATGACCTGGTTTTGGCATTCTGATGCCCCCTGTGGTCATGTGAACTCTTTTTGGATGCTTGATAACCAGTCCCTATGTACCGCACCACTTCTGGACAATGGGTTTACTTAATGACCATGGTAAATTATCAGTAACTAATCAAAGTTGCAATAAATTACAGCAATAGTGATAATGAAAGAAAATCAATAAAATCAATTATAAACAATTCAATGTAAAATAAATGAAAGACTATCATCTTCTTTGAACAACTCCATAATCCCTTGTGGGGTGGAGTCTGGGCAATTGAATGAAGCTAGCAGAGTGTTTACTGGCTGGATGCCCTTCCTGTCGCCAATACGGAGTTTTTTTCAGCAGATATATTCTCATTGTGCCCAGAGAGAAATATCTGCCTCTATCTAGGATCGAACTCACAGCCTCCTGATTGTGAGGCAAGAGCTCCACCTCTGAGCCACCACATCACTCTAAAATAAACTAAAGACTATGATAATGAACTATTCAACCAAATATTCTTTAGAAGTTCTATTTTTAATAGCTTTCAGAACATTAGAAGGAATTAAGCAATAATTAATTCTAGGGTGAGACACTTTCACAAGTGTGAAGCAGCTACTAAGAAACCGTATCTCTTGGTATGCATTCTTCATATATTCATATTCCCATATTGTATAAAAATTCTCAATGAGGTCCCTTCAACCCTATGATTTTTAAAGGATGTCATATCTTATTTAAACAATACACAAATGTATAAGCAAGTTTAGCATGACCTCTTGCGATTGTGCAACAATTCTAGGCTAATTCCCCACTTGAGCCCTCCTCCTTGCCTGGTTGAATGTTTCTCAACATCCCCAAAAGTATTTTGGCGTCCATGGAGGTACAAACAGCACACGGGTTAACATCTCTTTAAACCAAAATTGAAAGAAATTTCTGAAACAGGCACCTCTGCATTTTTATCCTATATGAGTTTTTAAAGTGTTTCCAAACATTGCAGTGGGGTGGCGATGGTACCTCCAAAAAGAAGCTGATTCTGATTAACTTCATGAATAATGTTAATTAACATTAAAAAAAGAAAAGAAAAGAAATCAACACCACCCACTCTCACTATTACTATTTTGACAGGCTCTGCCAATATCAGCATTCAACAGTGAAACATAGAGCCAATACCCTAAATACAACCACTGTGCTAAGCACAACCAAAACAAACACAGGTAGTTATCTCAGGTTTTTAAATGTATGCAGAAGTCAAACATCTAAAAGATAGAAGAGAAATAAATAGAATCTATACACATATACACCTCATTCAAAAAGCAAAGAAACAACCCTTCACTAATTAAGCTTCCATTTTAAATGCACTCTGAAAGCACTACAACAAGCACAACTGAATCAACAGACACAAGGTCCACAGGTCAATTAACATCCAACCAAAATCAGCATAGCAAAGTATTGTTGAAAATATAATCATATTGCCTTGCTAAGCTAGGCATGAGAGTTCACTCTTTACCTGTCTATTCTACCAATACAACAATTTCAGAAAGAGTTTGAAAATAAAAGACTTGGTTCAATTTTAAGGACGACCTGAAGTTCAAACAAAATTAAATTCACTCTAATTTAGATCACTGAATGGGTCCAATTGCTCAGTACAGGAATGCAATTAAATGCATCAAAAGAGCTAGCTGTCTAATATCTTCTTCAATACATCCAGTGAAAAGAAGCCCAATAGCTCTCTGGTTCCACTGTTAAATTTTCTTATTATTCTCTTCTTACCTTTTACTTGGAAACTACTTAATTCTTACTGTTATTCTAATTTTCTAACGTTTTCCCTCTAACACTAAATCTGAGAATTTCTTTCTGCAGTTTAAATTCAGAAGAACCATGTATCCAATGTGCTGAGGAAAATCAGATCCCATTCAACCACAGAGCTTAATGGGTGATTCTGGAGCAATCATTCTTGTAGCTCAAACTATTTTACAACTACAACTCCTTTGTTGTTGTAGGAAATAAAATTAGGAAAGCCCCTAATTAAAGCTTGATGTCACAGAGAAAAGGCAATTAATAAATGTAATTTATAAAGTAATATATGATTTCCATATGAAGAAAGGCCCTGTCTACCTTGGAATCCAGGTTCTCTGGAGGTTTTTCTATTATCGTTTAAAAGGACAGAATCTAGCTTGGTTTACCTGCATGTATGTCTTGTTGTGAACCGCCCCGAGTATGCTGAGATGGGGCGGTATAGAAGTCCAATTAATTAATTAATTAATTAATTAATTAATTAATGTATACTTAGGAAATTTATCACAAAAAATTGATTGGCTAGCAACAGCCAAAATAATTGTGCAGAAATAACTTATGGAATTGCCCTTCATATTATAGATACTTAAAGTTGAAACTGAAATTTTAATCCAATAAAAATAAAAATCCACTCAGTATAATGCATTTAATTAATTATATCATAGAACAGTTACATAAAGAAAGCCAGTTTGGTCTAGAGGTTAAGGCACCAGAGTAGAAAACAGGAGACTATGAGTTCAAGTGCCATCTTAGCCATGATAATCTTGGGACAGTACACTCTCTCAGTCCAACTCACTGCACAAGGTTGTTGTTCTGAGGAAAATAGAAGGTGTGTTGGGTATGTTTGTCGCCTTTAGTTATTTGTAAAAATTAATACAGGTGAGATACAAATAAATACTGTAGTGCTATCTTCTTCCAAATCCCAGTTTTAATTTTTTTCTAGGCTTTCATTGACTCATCTGTTCAAATTCTACCAGCCAATCCATCTCAGGAACTGGTCCTGTATTTAAATGGTATTTAGAATTGCAATTTTGTATATTTAACCATATTCCTCCTGTTATTTTCCCCCCCAATTTTTCCTCCCTTTTTCAATTAGAAATTGTTGAAGTATGAACCTATTTGTTTCTATAAGACAATAACACAGTATACATATTGATTTACTGCAGCAAATTATTCCTATAAAGTCAAGGAACAATAACATAATTTGCTAGGTCTGTATGTTTTACACGATTTAAGCTAGTCACTGAAGAAAATCATTTCTATTTATTTTTCTTTAGAAGCATATTTGCTGTAAAATGCCTTTCCCTCAGCAAGCCAACTTGTCTATCTCACATAGCACCTTCCAGAGACAAATAAAAAGTTTGAGTAATCATTCCTGTTCTCCTGTTTTCATCTAAGCTTCAGTAGTTTAAAACAAATAAAGCAGCTTAAAAATACATGTGCCAAAGATAATTTTTAAATACTCAAAAGGTACTTTAAAAAGAAATCCATGCCCTTCTGGCAATTCTGCATACCTGAATCACAAAATCATTTTGAAAGCCAAAAGACTTTTAGATTAAAAGATCTCACACTGTTTACTTGTCAATCTGTTTCACTGGAATAAAAAAAAACACACTCTATATACCAAGTTCTATCTGCAGCTATTTTCTTTAAGTTCTCTGATTACAGACTTCTCCTTCCACAAAGTTTGTATTTGAATTACACGGGTAATTCCAATCCTACTGTAGTTCTGTTTAAAGAAAAGAATCTTTGCATTTTAATGATTTATCATTAGATAATTAGTATTACTTAATGTTGTTAGTTATGATTTAAAAAAAAAGATTTGGCTACCAGCTATTGTAACTATGTGTCATGGTAACCCTGTTGACCAGGATCAGTTTGCTAACTCTATATTTCTAATCTTTTGTTTTCTTAATAAAGAACTGCCCCCAAGAATAGAATAACTCAGACAAATAAATCCTATATTTAAGATGTTACCCAATCAAATGATTAATAGTAATCTCTTTTTCATAGCTTATGTTAACCAGTTTAAGTATCACTTCTTGTTTTGTAACAAAACAAATACTAAAGAAAACGTCGCAATTGTAAGTAAATCCCTGGCTCACACATGCTAAGTCATGATTTATTTAAACACTGCTTACTTGACTAAACCACAACTGACTTGGTTTAACACAACAAAGCTACAGACAAACCATATAGTAGCTTAGCAAAATTTGTGAATTAGTTTATACTCTTTACTTAAAAAAACCTGGTTATATACAGCAACAGAGGATTACTTTCCTAATAGCAAGTTGACACGTTAAAAGCTTTGAATTGCAACATCTCTGAAAACTTCTACATTCAATATCCTTTAAAATAAATATTTCCACTCCTAGGATTGTTCAAACATATCCTTAGTAGTGATACTGTTAGTATTTTTAAAGTGTAAGTTTCATTTTCAGTTATTATATGAAAGAAAACTAATTCTCCTTTTGTAAGTTTCATGAGTTGAGACATGGCTTGATTTGTGTAATTAATATGCATATAAATAAAAAACAGTTAAAATTACAGTAATGTTGAACATACTGTATTTTGGCTGAAATCAAAATCGTGGAATTCTGATATAATATAGGCAAAAGAAAAGGATCTGATATGAGAAATTGTTTCATTTATATTTCCAATTTACAAATCTAACTATATAGTTATACATCAGTTAAATTCAGGAACACAGATAAATTTCTATTATCAAGCACAGAAAATCCAAATTACATTTAACTGAATAAAAATTGAGTTTATGACTTCATTGGTTTGGAAAATTGTGTAGCTATCGATTCTGCAGTATTCATTTCTTTCAAAGGGAAAGGGGGGAAATAATACAAAACTGTTTTCTAAAGCACAAAATGGACAGTGAGTTTTTACCTATCAAAAAAGTAAAATGTTTCCATTTACTCAGAACTACAAACATATGACAGATGTAGGCACCCACTAAATCCCCCACTATAGGGCTATAAAAATATCAGTTGAATTCAGATATAACATTAAGACAAAATGGTAATACAAAACTCTCTTGAGCAAGGCCTGTTAGCCAATTAGCTTCTCTTGCTGTTGATGCAGCTAAATAAGGAAGCACCAAATACTGTTCAATGGTACATTCAAAGCAACATTTGTGGCTTTTACCTCTCTTAATAAACCAATAAAACTAAGATTAAAACTGAGTTTATCAGAGCCTTAAGAAAAAAGCAATAATCAAAAAATGTTAAATTGCAATTGCATATTGATCCAAAGAATAAATAATCAAATAAAAAACATGAAAAATTAATTGAAATGAAAAGGGGCATTGGTCTTACCTGATATGCTCCTTCTCTGTGTGGGCGATGGGATCCAGGAAGCGTGGGTTGACTCTC
>JAOYMU010000001.1:125406050-125416954 GCA_025802295.1 Psammodynastes pulverulentus | reverse complement strand
AAATCCCCAGCCATCATGGCTAGCTGGGGATTTCTGGGAGTTGAAGTCCACAAGTCTTAAAGTTGACAAGTTTGGACATCCCTGTATTACATACACTTAGGCCAAATCTTCTTCTTTTTCCAGATGCTATTTCATTTCCAATCTTACGATTTAGCATAGGGGTACTGTATTTACATTTAAATAAAGATGCCGTCAAATTCTCTCTCAACTTTTGGTCACGGTATCCTAGTTTCTTGACATTATAGAAAAACAGCTTGCCACTGCATTCTTCCATGATTTTTTAATTTTCTATTCTTGCTCAAGGATTCCCAGATGCTCCTTCATAATCCTTGAAAGATGAGCTTAAATTAGCTGAACATCTAACATCAGATTAAAAGCATATTCTTAATTTAATTATGAACATACAAAGATATAGAGGGACAAAAAGATGCTAACAAAAAAACCCCTCACGTTCATTTACTGATGATTCCATTTGTTTTAGGTTATAGCTATAGCCCTAGTCACGTGAACACATATAGTTACAATTAGTAGTCATCAACCGATCGCGTCTAATTGTCCTCCTTCATGTAATAGTACAATAACGAGATGTGTTTGGAAAGCATCTCATTACTTGCCCCAAATCTTTTCCCATTCAGTCCCAAATACAAATTAACCTCAGCGAAAAATCTCACCCATTTCTGCTTTGGCCGTAACATCCTTGTTAACAGTAGTTATGATTGCTATAAAATAAAATAAAAAACAGACACAAACTCATCCAACTCAGATTTTTCCTTCCTTCTCCTCACTTCGCGTTTTAAAATCAACAAATCTCTCGTTGATCATTCATATTACCAATGCAGGTGGTGATAGGTGGGAATAGTAATAACGATAATGACGATGGTGAAGATGACGATAATAAAACAAAAACAAAAGGCTGCAGCCTTTATTGCAAAAGAAATGACCACCGCTCTTAATCAGGCTTTAGAACCTGTGGGCGCCGGGTGATGACGTTAGTCTGTCATGGACGCTCCTGAGGAGCCTCCACGTGGTACAGTTTCCGGGAGGCATCGCCGTAGAGCTCAGCAGGGGCTGCGATAGAGTTTTTCGGATGGTGTAGATGAGCGGCTTTTAAGTCCATAAACGATCTGAAGTACCTTCTGAACGGGTAAAGGAACACGGGGGAGAGGGTTGTTATCCGATCAGAGGTAGTTAAAAGGATAAGGAAAAAAGCAGCTACAGATGTGACGGGTGGCGGCGGAGAGAGTAATAGAATCGTCTTTTTCCTTTCCCTGATCATGTTTTATTTTATTTATTTATTTGTCAAGCATGCATTAGATAACATATATAATTAGAAACATTATGAGCACATGAAATGGGTACGAATAAAAGGGGACATTAGGACAGGGACGATAGGCACGCACGTTGGTGCGCTTATGCACGCCCCTTACCAAAGCTGTTTTCCACGTGTCATGAAGCCACGTTGTAAGACTTCATCCCTAAACACATTTATTTCTACTTAAATATCGATCTTTTAGAAGCCTCGGGATGGAATGCACGCTTTGCCTTATGAACGCCAATCTCGTCTACTATCCTATCATTAGGCATTTTCGGAAGTTAAGGCATTGTAACTGGCTCAAAATCACCCAGGGAGATTTACAGGTGACCAAAATGACAACCTTTTGGAGCAGGGGTCTAATTTGATTGGGACAGTTTAGCTCGAAATTTATAAAACACTGCATGGAATGAAGAAAATGGATGGGGAGAAATTTGTCTCCGTTTTTGGAAAGAGAAAAGCCCCTAAAACGAAGAGGATTGGAACAGGCAAAAAGAAAGGATTTATTTATATATGTGCAGTACCATGCAATCAGTAACATCCACTAATATGGACGGTTTTAAAATAAAATTGGATAAGTCTAATGGGAAGGAAAGGCTGATTAAAGGCTATCATTTAATTTTTATCAGTTTCAAGGAAGCAAGGGGAAAGATGTGCCACCTCCTACTTCTGAGGACTGCAGGCATTTTTTTTATTATTGTGACAAATGAATCCTGGGCTAAAGTAGATTAAATTTTTACAATAGAACTTTGATGTTGTAAAATATCTAAAGGGTATAGTTATGATTGGCAAGTTAGTCAGAGGATATTGATATATTCCCCAAAAGCATAACCTTTAAAAGTCTGGATAAGTTTCATTCTTTGCAGTGGCAAAAGTTAGACCTATCACCTTTACTTTTGAGGTGTTAGAGTTTCTTTTATTTATAACATGTTGTAACTGCAGGCAATCAAGGACACAGCAATCTCAAATGTTAAAAGCCACTTCCTAATGAGGACATTATCAGTGTAGGAGACCTAAATTCAACTCTTCACTCAGCCATGATGTTTAATAAATGTTGTTGGGATATACCATCTTAGAACGATGTTGTGAAAATAAAGTTGAAGTGGCAATGCATGATACCAGGTGTTCTGGGGAGAAAAGGCAGAATAAAAATGAAAATGAGTAATATATTAAAAATTAAGTTAATGACTGAATACACATATACTAAGTATGATAAGGTTTGATAAGTTATATAACTCCACTCATTTTGGTTTGTGGCTTAGCTCAGTAAAGCCAGCCAATTATGCATTATTCAGTAAACCATAGTTAGGTCAATCATGGCTTGGCATGCTTGAGGAATCCTGTCCATTTTACAATTTCACCAACCTAAATAGTTATTTTATCTAGCTATAAAAGTAATAGTCATACTTGTTATGAATCCCTTTTTAATTTTCACTAATATTTGATTGGTATTTAGTATACTGGTACATTTAAACCTGTCTATGAATCTCTTTTATAAGGGAATATATTCCAACCATACTTCTTCACTCTTCTATCTGTGTAATTGATATGCATACTTTAAAAGTATTCCTTTTCTATTCTGTTTTTTTTTAAATCTCAGTTTATTGCTTCCTACCAACTTTTAAATCCTTAGACTAAGGTACAAGTTGCCAGTAATTATATAAGTTGTATGTGAATAATGCCTGCAATTAAAAATCTACAACTGAGACCAAAATTGAGGAGTTTGCTGTACAGAACAAAATATGCAGAACCAAATGTTCAAAAACAAAGAAGAGAACATAGGCATATGAAGGCCATATTGAGGCCTGTTGAAGTAGGAGTATTCATAGGACAGATTTTTTTTTCTTCTTCCTAAGAGAATTATTAACAATAAAGCTCCAGTAGTCATTATGTTTTTAAAAAACTGGACTTTCAGTATTGTTAAACTATAATTTCTGCTCATAATATGTACAGATAGTCCTTGACTTACAACTATTTGTTTAGTATAATTACAACAGCACTGAAAAAAGTAATGTAATGACCATTTTTCACACCTGCAATTATTGCAGAATCCCCATGGTCATGTGATCAAAATTCAGACAGTTGGCAGCTGGCATGAATTTATGACAGATGAGTATCCTGGGATCATGTGATTCACTTAACTGTAGTGATTCGTTCCCACATAAAACTGGCATAAAATGCCATAAAGTGGGGCAAAATTCACTTAAGAACTACCTTGCTTAGCAACAGAAATTTTTGGCTCAGTTGTGATCAAAAGTTGAGGATGACGTGTGTGTGTGTGTGTGTGTGTGTGTGTGTGTGTGTGTGTGTTGGAAGAGGGAAGCCCTATTAGATTCTTGTTTCTCTGGGTTGTTTTGTGGCTCTCTTCAGTTTACAGGTTTGATATTTAATATTAGCATTCTGAACTCATGTGTCTTAGAGAAGTGATTTGCAAAGTTTTACTGACAAGGATTATTGTCCAAGAGCAGTGATACAAAAATAATACACACACACACACACACACACGTATGTATGTATGTATGTACACACACACACATTTCAAATTGGCAAATAATGTGCTACTGTTTTAGAAGGTATTCCTCCATTAAAATTTGAAACACAATTGCGCAAACAATGTTATGGAGTTTTATTTATTTATCTATCTATATATTTCAAGTATTTTTATGCTTGAATGTATGCCTTATTAATTATTCAACTCCAAATGCCTTATGATTGCACATAGCCCTTTATCTTGTAGACTGCTAGCTTGCATTAGGATTTTTCTGTGTATGTGTGCCTACAAGTCAGTGTTGACTCCTAGCAACTATCTGGACAAGTCTCTGCAGTTTTCTTGGAAAGATTTGGCTTGCTTCTTAGGGCTGAGAGTGAGTGAAGGTGATGTGCTTAAGGCAGGACTAGAACTCATGATCTCTTTCTATTTATTTATTCCTTTGCCATCTTTATTATTTTTACAAATAACTCAAGGCAACGAACATATCCAATTTATCTTCCTCCTCCCCTTTTCCCCCACAACAATAGCCCTGCAAGGTGGGTTGGACTAAGAAAGAGTGACTGGCCCAAAGTCACCCTGCTGGCTCATGGCTAAGGTGGGATTAGAACTCATGGTCTCTGGGTTTCTAGCCTTATGTCTTAATCACTGCACCAAATTGGCTGTAGATTTTTTTGTTGTTGTTGCCTTCAAGTCAGTGCTGACTGCTGGGACCTGCCTGACCTACTTCTTGCATTGTTCTTGGCAAGATTTTTGGGAAATAGTTTGCCATTGCCTCCTTTCTAAGACTAAGAAGGGAATGACTAGGCCAAGGTCACCCAACTGGCTGGCTTCATGCCTAAGGCAGCACTAGAAATCAATCTCCCAGTTTCTAGATTGGTGCCTTACATAACATTATTCTCTTTAAGCGTTGGCACTAAAGTTAAAATGCATGGGGGGGGAGGCTGTAGTTTGCAATCTTTCTTTTGTCAATTACTTTAAATATAGTCTGGCACTTCTATCTGTAGTATTGTAGTGTTGAAGGCTATACTATATCTAGGCACGTATTATAAATATATTTGAGTGATGCTTTATTTTTTTAGATGAAAATAGTTAAACTGATGATAGTTCTTTTCTCATGGGGGAACTACAGGTCATCCTCAACTTACAATAGTTTGTTTAGTGACCATTTGAACTTCAAACGGCACTGAAAAACAATGACTTATGACTGTTTTTCACATTTACAACTTGCAGCATTCCCATGGTCACATGATCAAAATTCAGACGCTTGCCAATTGACTCATTTATGGCAGTTACAGTATCCTGGGGTCATGTGATCATCTTTTGCGACCTTCTGACAAGCAAAGTCAACAGGGAAGCCAGATTTACTTAACAACCATTTTATTAACAGTTGCAGTTATTCACTTGACAACTGCTATTGTTAAATGATGCAAAACTTGTTTAACAACTGTCTTGCTTAGCAACAGAAATTTTGGGCTCCATTATGGTTGTAAGTCAAGGAATATCTGTACTTGGTTGTACCAGACCACACATCTAATACTTTGTTTTTAATAATAGCTATTGAGATGTCAATGAGAAGCTCAAAAAGAGCTTAAAACCTGTTCCCAGCATCTGTGTACCTAGAAATTGCATTTAACGGTTTATTATAAAGGAGGATAACGGTTATTTTAAGGGAAGACCGTAGGTCAAGAACTGGACATGGACTGCATGTAGAAAATCTTCAGTTAAAATCAAGCTATTTTAAAATAGAGCTGACAAATTCCTCTCTGTACTTGAGTTCACACAGAAATGGAAAAACTGAAGTTCTCATTGGGCATACCCAATAGTGAAGAATGATGTGTGGGATTACACGTGAGATATTCAATTTAGAGAAAACAATAATGAACAAAGTGTATCCATGGCATAACGTGGCTTATTCTAATCTGTATTCAAATGGCAATCTTATACTTTTAGGCACAAAAAGAATCTGAAGGTTGCTAAAGAAATGGGAATCACGCTGAATAGTTAACCAGAAAAATGAAATTTTTTTTAAGCTTGTAAGTTTTAAACTGTCTCCTATTATGAAAACCTAAGATAGGAACTCAAATTTTGCTATTTTTCCAAAATGAACTAGCAGAATGAATATTTGTACTTCAACCTCATCATACTGTATTTATCCCTGCATTTATAATTGAAGAATTGCTTAATTAAGACAAACCATACTTCAAAGCTAAGATAGATTTTAATCAAAACTGCCATCTGTGAATATTTTTCCAGCATTGTTGTTGCTTATCTGATCCCAGCATGAGTGCAAGAGTTTCAGAGGACAGATAAAACTTCTCTGCAGAAAAAAAAAAGGTTCTATGTCTTAATTTCCACTTCCATGTAGAAGCAGAAATTGACTAGATGTTACTAGTAAGTAATTTTAATTCCTTACTTCAGGGGTGTCAAACTCAAGGCCCACGGGCAGGATGTGGCCTGCAGAATGCTTAAATCAGGCCTGCAGGGCTGGCCTGGAAATAGCAATGGACTGCCCCGTAGTGCCTCTGGCAGCAAAAATGGGGCAGGGGGAGCCACATGTACCCCCTCTGCGGCCCGTTTTCAGCCTGGACAGTCTCCAGCACTTTGCAGGCCAAAACACACCCCATTTTGACTGGCAGGGTGCTTCAGGAGGCTGTCGAATCCGAAAACAGGCCGCTTCTCTATCCCCACCCCATCCCCGGCTGGCCTACGGAGGAGAAGTACAATGCTGATCCAGCCCTCGAAGAAATCCAGTTTGACACCCCTTACTTTTTAAACTAATCCTTTAGTAAGGAGCACTCTTAAATGGGAAAGTGGTGTGATTTATATAGGGAGATTGAATTTCTTAAGGCAGAAATGCTGGCTGCAACCAACAGTCACATGACTCCAAAACCAAAAAGCAAAAAAACTAAATATCTGTTATAATTAATAATTAATTACTGTGAGGGTAAGGAGAGTCTCCACATTGATAAAGAGAGAGAGAGAGCAGTTTAGCTCACTGGTTTCCTCTTAACATGTAGTAAATATTTTTATATAGCCTAGCCGTGTTGAGTAATTTCTGACAGATTGAGATGTGGCAGTCTGACAGATAGGTTAAAGACTCTTGAATGAAAATTCTATATTGATGGGGCAGTAATTCAATCATCTTCAGCGGTCTGGCTCGGTTATAAACTCCTAGCCTTGCTTTCAGTGTTTCTCTTTTCCTTTGTTTAAAGGTCCATTATGAAGCCTAAAAGGAACAAGTTTAAAGCATCATCTAAGCCAAAACAAAAAGGCATCAAAGTTACAGGGCAATGGAAACCCATTGAGATCGACCCAAATCTCTTTGCAGATGAAGAGCTTGGAGGCATAATATGTTTTGAAGAGCTTACCAATTACAAACTGGTGTCTTCCTTGAAAGAGGGAGAAGAAAAAGCTGCAAAAAGGAAATGTAATGATGAAGAAACAGTATGCAGTGCCACTCCCCCAAAAAAGAGAAAAAAGGGGAAAAATTTAGAACATGGAGAAAGGAAGAAAGAGGAACTTGAAGTAGAGGGAAAAGTAATTGAACAGGAGGCCAGTTGCAAAAAAGCCCTTGTTAAATCTGAGCAACATGATTATGAGCCAACAGAGGTGACAAGCTTGGAAAGAAAACCTGCAAAGAAAAAGAAGAGAGGGAAAAAGAAGAAATCATGTTCTCCCCAAAATGTTCTTGAACCAACTGGAGCTTCCCAAAAAGCTAATAACTGGGCAGCCAAAGTCTTATCCACAAAATCAGATCACAAAACGGATGTTTCTGCATGGAAGAGCCTCTTTGTTCCTAAGCCTGTCCTTTCGGCATTGAGTGAATTGGGGTTCAGTACCCCAACTCCCATCCAAGCACTAACTCTACCATCTGCAATTCGAGATAGCATGGATATCCTTGGTGCTGCTGAAACAGGTATGCCTCTGTATAAAACATGGAAATACGAAAAGTAAAAATACTGGTTTTGTGTGTACTCGATTCTACCGTTGTAGGTTTTGTATTTGGTGAATTGACAAATGCACAGCAAAAGTGTGAAGGCTCATTCCTTTTGTTTGTTTGTTTGGGAATGTAGAGTTAACTTTGAAAATATTCGAACAGGGCCTGGAGTAACTAGAGAGGGTGAAAACAGTGGTAAGGACTGCAGTGATCTACTTTATACATTCCCATCGCTGGTAAAATAGGTGTAAATGTGTAACCTTATCCAAGTAATAGAATTTAGCCCTCAGAACAAAATCTGGGTTGCTTGGGAACAAAAACTGTTTCTGTTTTGTTTTTCTGCATAATTCTGTCTGTTGTTAGCATGTTTATTCAGTGCAATTGTTTATGCTGCTTTGGCACATACTGCCCCGTAACAAAAAAACAGCAATAATTTTTTTTCTTACTTCACCTAACCCTAATCGTAACCCTAACCCTAACCCTAACCTTATCCTCAGAATGCAAGATAGTTTCTCTGATGTGCTTCATTATTGATGAAAAGGAAGTTTCTAAAATTCTGAAATATTAATTACCAATCAATACAAACTAATCAAACTGATACTATTCTATTTCCTACTGTGACTGATAAGTTGTCACTTAAGTGAAATTAATAGTCTTAATTAATAGACTTAAGTGAAATTAATAGTCTCCTTTCATTCATGCTGCCTTTCACAGCCCAGGGAATCTACATATTGAGCTTGCTTTTTTAAAAAAAGGATTGTTCATTCAAGCCTTTTTAACCTTAATAGAAATAGTTGAATGGCCCATTATTCAACAAATGACATGTACTTTATTAATGTATTTAATGAATTAAATATTACTTTACATCCTGTTCTTTTCCTGGCTTCATCTACTTTTTGAGCACGGCCCCAAAACCATGGCATCTCACGGACTGGTCATTGGTCACTCAAAAGTGGACCCTTCCCTTTATAATGTCTTCAATAACTAAAAAGATCAGAGAGATCCCTTGGGGGAATTGTGTAGTAGCAATTGTGGTTTAGAGGGACAATGTGTGTGTTAAGGCATAACATGGGCTTCCCGTATGTCCTAACATGGGTGTTTGTGTGCATTTTAGGGAGCGGAAAGACTCTCGCTTTTGCCATTCCGATGATCCATTCCATTCTACAGTGGTACAGCTCAAAAAACATGACAAGCAGCACATTTGAAGAAACAGCGGATAGTGAAGATGAAATGGCAAAGCAGCACACAAGTGAAGAAATGAGACTAAGTTCAGATGCGGATGAAACTAATGCTCCTGCAGATGACAACGAGTCTGTGGCAGTAAATACCATGGAGTTATTGCAGGATTCAGGATTTGATGTGGGTTCCCCAAAGCAGAATTCTGTTAAAGATAAAAATAATCCTCTTCTGGGATTGGTCTTGACTCCTACAAGGGAACTGGCTGTCCAAGTAAAGCATCATATTGATGCAGTGGCCAAGTTCACAGGTATGTCTCTTCCTAAATGTCACATTGTGCTTCAGGTTTCCTATCCTAATATTTAATTTTTCTGCAGAACTCTTTTACCCTTCCTTCCAGGAAAAGTATAGAAAAGTATACGGAATGCAGTTCCAGCTTTCTGAGAGGATCCTCGCTGTTTTTTTATTAAAAAAATATATATATATTCTAATTTTCATTTTTGCTTTGAACATATAGCTTGGAATTTGGTCAGTTTGCTGTGTTTAGTCTCTAGAAAGATAGCAAACTAAAGCTGTCAATATTAGCTGAGATATTGCTGTCTTGCTAGCTTCTTTTCCTGACCCTGACTAGCAAAAAACAAAGCCCCTTCAGAACACAGGAGATTGTTCTTAATTTACTCATGAATTTATTGAGATATGGATGCAGTCTACCTTCTGTATAAAACCCATTAACATGTAATGAAACATTAGTTTTTGTTGCTGCTGCTCTTAAAGACAGAATTAAAAGAATGGATTTAAATTGCAAGAAAGTCAATTTAAATGTCAGAAGGAACTTTCTGACACTGCAAGCTGTTTGCTGCCAGATGTGGCGTCCTCTCTTTGTGAGGAATTTTAAATGGAAGTTGGATGAGCTGTTATCGGACATAGCTGAGTATATTTTCTGCATTGACAGAAGTTGGGTTTATATGGCCTTTCAGTTTATTTCTATCTTTGATTACCTGTTAAGATTTCTTAATAGGTCTTTGTTCTTCTTTTTTCCTATGACAAAGTATAGTATAGTAGCTTCCTTGTTAAATCAGGAATGATCATCGGTAACTGTCAGAATATTTTTCCAATTAGTCCATAATTGCCTACAAGTCTGCATGCAAAGCACCCTGGCCTACAATTGAGCTATTATCGCCTTGATTTATTTATAAGCAGTATAATTAGAAGTATTTGCAAGGGAATGCTAGTGGCAATCCCTATAAATAGTTCTGCCTGTTAATGCAGTATCTAAAACCTCTTGTCTTGCTCCATGAAATATTATGTTTTTAATCACATATTCAGAAACATGTAGCAATAAATTGACTGCCATATTTTTCAACTCTGATAGATGATGATCTAAATGATTTGAGAACAGTCACTCTTTCTGACAAATAATCTTTTAAACATGCATATCATATTGTAGCTTTTTATTGAATGTTTGGATAAGTTAACATGACAATAAATTGAAGTTATACATAGATTAACAATCAGCATAGATTCTGCAAAAGTAGATCTTATCTTCCTCATTTTTATTGAGGATATCAATGTGGACACAAGTGGAACACCGTTTATTTACTTTTTTATCACATGCATTGGGCTACCCATCTCACAGAAGTGACTCTCAATGTTGTATACATAGATTTTTTTTAAAAACTATCGACAAAATTCTTCATCAAAGGCTCTTGAATAACTTTAATGACCATGGGATTAGATGAATTTTTATGAATTGTTAAATGGTTCAAAATCAGGAAGCAAAGAGTAGGGATAAATAATCAGCTTTGTCAATGGAGGAAATTAAAAGCTGGCTTTCTACAGCCTTGTGTGGAGATTTCTACTTTCTCCAGTGTGACGATGGTATCCAGGAGAATTCTGGGTTGACTCCTCTAATCCATGCAATCAGACAGAGCTTGAAAACTGAGGACACGCCCACCTGTCACTCATCCCCAGTTTTCGGCTCTGTCTAT
>JAOYMU010000001.1:125335778-125348335 GCA_025802295.1 Psammodynastes pulverulentus | reverse complement strand
AATTAACATAAACTCACTAAATAAATTAAAAAATTAAAAATATATTTCTACTCAATATAAATTTGAACATTTTAATATGTGCGTAATACACACACACACACACACACACACACACACACACATATACACACACACAAATAACCAAACACACAAATAACCAAACACACAAGCAAGGCCTAGAGGTTGAGCTCTCGCCTCACAAATCAGGCGGCTATGAGTTCGATCCTAGGTAGAGGCTAATGTTTGGAATAGACTCTCCTGCTCGAGCAGGGTGTTGGACTAGATAACCTCCAAGGACCCTTCCAACTCTGTTATTCTATGTAAACACAAGCACCCCCCCCACACACACACACATATGAAATAATGCTAAACTTCATGTTCTGAAATAAACATGCAGTCCTAGAATTATTTACATGAGAGTGAGTGTCAAACATAATGGGACCTTGTAAATAGATATAAAGAGGTTAGGTTTTCAGTATAAGTATAAGCACATTTACCTTAAAAGTACATTTTTCAACTGATTGGTGAATTTTAGCTGATTAATAATTAAGTTTACAATTGATTTACTAATTCCTTATCTTTGCTTATTGCTAAAGCCCCAATATTTTCAGGAAGGGTAAAAGAACTACTTCATTATTTAAAAAAAAAAAGTTACCCAACTGCTGGAAAAGAAAGTCATATTTAAAAGTTTCCTTCTCATTACTTTGGTTTCTTGACTTGCATCTAGTCAAGTTGTAAACTCAAACAGCAGAGAACAAGGGTGACGATCAAGAGGAAAATCACCCCTACTCCAGAGTTATAAAATGGACAATGATAAACTGTTTGGTCATAGAAAATAAATGGAATGTCATCTTCATGATTGGTCTAGTAGAAGTGTATATAGGTACAGGCACATGTACTACCCTTATGGTGAGAAGGGACTCTCCTCCTCAGTAGAATATCTTAATGACCACTCAAAGTGGTCCCTGACCATTCATGGACAGAAAAAGTGTATAAGAGGGCCTGCATCCCTAATTCTCATCCATTTGAACTTTTGGCTTTTTTTCTGAATGCCACTTCCTGCTTTGCCTTTTGTTTTCAACTTCTGCTTTGCTTTTGGCTCACCTCAGACGGCTGTGCAGCCCTGAGGGGCAGGAACTGAGGCCAGATTTTTCTAATGCTCAGTGGTCTAGTACAATTTTAAGAATGTCCTTTATCATTTTTGGAAGGTCGTGCCTTAGCACAAATAAATATTTCCCATAGTCTGAAGTTTCACCACTGATGGTCAGCTGGATTTGATATATCTAAGGAAAATAATGCCTCTGAGTTCCTTCATACAACCAATGATATCTATGCAGCCAGCAGAGTTCAAAGAATAGCACAAACAGATGCATTCCTTGATAGATGCATGCCTTGAATTCAGAAATGATGGCCTACATTTTGTTCTAGTAACAGTATGAAATATAACATTTAAGACATTGCATTGCACAAGGCTTTCAGAATACAAACAGGAAGGGATGTGAATTCAAAGAATATTAATAACGTCTATTTTTCCATCATTAATGTATTCCAAATATCATTGAATTCTGTTAACAAAGCAGAATAACTTCTAGAACTTTTTATCAAACTGAATTTTAAGAAAATAGGAATAAATATAGATTATTAAGACAGAGAAGCTGCCTAATTAAAGGAAAGCCGCACTGTTTGATCAAGTTTATTCTGAAAAAATAGTGACAAAATCTTGTGGCACCAGGAAAAGAACATATTACATATAACATCTCTCCCAGGCCTCTCATTTCATCATATTTGCCATCTTTTTTCTTTACTTTCTATTAATTGTATTGTATTTTTTTGTTGCTTGTTCTAAGACACCCAGAATAGTAGTAGTAGTAGTAATTTTTAAGCTGGAATATAGTGGTGTCAATTTTGTTACAAAACCACATGATTATCCCTCTAAAGATTTATTTTAATTATTTATTAAAGTAAAGCCCTCTTTTCATTAAAATAATCCTATAAAGGATTGTTACAATTGAGTTCATGGAAATTGGATAGAAGATAACAATGTTCACCTACAATCTCTTTCTATTTTCATTTTAAATCTGTCATTTAAAAAAAAGGTTGATTTACACATCAAACTAAGCTCTATTTTGTTTATTTTTTACTTGGGACATTGTGAATTATAGACCATGGTTGCGTCTTAGCCATATATTAACTAATTGTGGATAACTAATACATCTTGCTTAGCCCCACATGAGAACTAAATCTTCAATCCTATCCAATTTTTATATCCAATTGCATTAAAAGTCTTATAGAAAAAGCAGACCTTTAAATATTTTTTAAAAATTGAAGAGTTCCAATGCAAAATGTCTAATTTTCTAGGTACGTTGCCCTTATGATGAAAAATGGTGAGTAATGCCTGTTGTTATAGAGTTCACAGTTTGTTAATTCAGATGTAGAGATCTGTCCTACATCTTCTCCAAGGAACTAAGAAAGCACTTTCCCGCTCTTTAAAGCCTTTCAGCCAATTATTAATCCTCCCATTATCCCTGACCTCTTTGTTCTCATTGATGGAACTTGGAGTTTAAAAATACCAGAAGAGAAATAATCTTAGAGAAAGCCAGGGCTATAAATGAAGTAGATGTGCTAAAGAGAATCACAGGCAATTTTTTCTCCTTTCACCATCAGCAGAATGGCCATATATGGTCTACTTGTCCAGGACAGCAAATAAATAGTGATATAATAAAAAGGCTGGCTTTGTGTCTTTTAGTGAAAGGAAGTTGGGCAAAGTGAATTTCTACAAATTATAATGCTACAGAAAGAAGTCTAAAGAGAAGTAACAAGTCATTTTGTTTCAAACTTCAGACAGGAAATTTGATATGCAGAACAACTTACATTTTGGCTTGTAAATGTTGATCATGGGGTGATCCAGAAATAAACTCCAGACTTCAAAGCAGGAGAAAGTTCAAAGCTGCTCTGCATTTTATCAGCACAGAGAGACAGGAGAGCAATGCATCCAAAAGAGAATATTCTGATTTAATAGTCCATGAAAAACAATTCTGCAGTAAACAACTTTCTACAAATTACAAGGTAATCATGCATGGTTTAAGAAGTGAATTATTTTGGTCCAGTATTAATATTGCATGCAATATGCATAATTTTTCTTCTCTCCAAATGCTGAATTGTAATGAATTAGCTATGAGAAAGATTTTACATATGCAGTAGCAGGACAAATGTCATACTTTTAAAATATGTTATTTTGAATTTAAATTACTTTCTACAAGGTACATATTTATATGCATTTCACTAGGAACTACTTCTGAAATATACTCTGGGAATATGAACATCTTCCAGTTACTAAATCCATTTCACAGACAAGAGGAAAAGTCATTTGAAGTTACAATTTATTTTATTCAGATAGTTTTAGCTCTTTATACCAGTGGTGTGGATGAATGGATGTAGTGATAAGCAGTAAAACAGAGCAAAATACTTGTTGCACCAAGTGATGTGCCAACTTTACTTCATAAACAGCTGTTTAGGCAGCTGAGGATGGATGGGATTTATTTACTCAGAAAAGTTTCATCATCAGGAACTGCCCTGCTTTGTGCTGAACCAGCTTATAAATATATCTGACAGTTCTCGATCTACAAGTTATTGAGTTCATCTAAAGACATTGGATTGAGAAATCTGCAAAGTAATGTCTGTGTTTGGAAATCAAATGTTTGGAAAATTATGGCTTGTACAGTGGGTAGTCTTAGACAATAAATAACAGCTTGCATACTAGCCTGGTTCATATAGTACACTAACTCAAATTGTGGTTTATTTGATTTCATTTAGTATATGTAAGCCCAAACATTGTGTTTTGAAACCTCTGCTGTGTTTGTATATATTATGAAAATCCAGCCAATTATAAATTAAGTAGTGTATGGCTTTACACAATACATAAAGCAAAGCTATAACAGCAACAACAATAAGCTGGCTTGGGAAGAATATAAGAAAAGATAGAAAAATAGGAAAATTTTACTATGCTGATTTTAAAGCAATACAAGAAATTACATCTAAGTAAGGAAATGAGTGAGATAGAAATACACACATCTTGTGCTTATAGAATGATCTCCAATCCTCCCTTGTCCAATTTATGGTAAAAAACGCAATGCATTTCATTGTGGTGTACATGCAGGCACAGTGAAATATATACAGTTCATTCAAAGATTGTAGCTCTTTGGGTCCATTATAGTTCTCACAACATAAAGAAATTGCTCAGTGTATATCCAGGTAGAATCCTATATTCAGATAAGCATGAGAGGCTCCATTGTTATTAAAGAGAGATGTGAGTATTTCATAGAAAACAAGATTGCAAGTTAAGCTTTTGCAGAAATAGAGAAAAGGGGAAGGATATTAAATGCATGGATGATGGCCTCTAGCAATTTCCAGCATGCTGGCTGGAAAATTCTAGGAATTGAAGTCCACACATGTTAAAGTAGCCAAGGTTACGAGGCACTGATCTAACCAGCTAAACAAATAGGACGATTGGCTTACCACAATTTAAAGTAATCTAACGTTTACTTATTATTTAAGGAAGGAACTTCCTGTAAGACTATTAAATCCAAACGCTAAAACTACCTAATCACACTTCTGTCAAGGCCAATAGTTAATGCAAGCTTTGTTTTTGCTTTCATTATGTTTGCCATGACATATAGGAATATGAGAAGCAGGACAAATTGCAGGACATTCATTTTTCTATATTATAGAGCTATTATCACTATGAATTCTATGTAATTAACAGTCTAAGCTTATGGATTATCAAGCTTCATAGTGTATATTCATAGCAATGAATAGGTCACTGAATCCATAGTGCCAAGGGTTATGATCTCATTTGTTAAAGTCAATCTACAATTTGTCAAAATTCTTGATTTGATAGAATAAAAGAGTCTGAACATCTGGAAAATCTAGGTTTATAGTATATATTCATAGCAATGATTAGGCCTTTGAATCAAGAATTCCAAGGACCCTGATCTTAAAGTCAGTTTGGACTTTGTCAAAATCCTGGCTTCATATGAATAAAACTATTTAAGAACCAGGAGACCACATTTCAGTTACATTTTCAAATCAAATCAAATAAACAATTGATAATTAACATTTTCTTATGGATATCAGAAAGTCTTAGAAAAATTTAGCAAAGCAGCCTGGAAATGAGGAGACTTTTTGAGTTCTGGAAAGGGTAACAGCACTCAGCCAAAAATAAGGCAAAATTTTACAATTGATTTTTTTTCCCCCTTCAAGAACAGGAATTCTAAAGAGAATGAGATTTCAAAGGGACCAGATAAATGTGGCAAACAATGCCTCATTCATACTTCAGGTGATTCCTGTTTGAAACTTGTATCGCAGGGCAAATACATGAAAACAGTCAATCCATTGATACATGTTAGCTAATGGCAAGAAAAATTACAATTTAATAAAACATCTGGAGAACCCCAGATTGCTTACTTCTATTTCACAGTAACAATTTCTTTGTTATTTCATTCTTAACCTAAAAGGAAAACAAGCGACAAGTCATGTACATAAATCTGGTAATTTTTGGAGGTGCTTATCGGGAGCATACAATATGAGGCTCTTGAAAACATTGGATATGGCCCAGAATCCTTTAAAAGATTACCACTAAAGTGTATTTTACAGAGCTGATCCACCTACAGTACTTGTGGAGTATGTCTCCTGGCACAAAAACATTGTACACATTGAACTGCAGCATCTCAGTTAATCACTGACCCTGTTGAAATATAGGATTGATTCACAGCATGTTACCACAGCGATTGCCTTCTTTCAAGGTTTTATGTCTGTTATGAAATAGAAAGTGCTATAAAGTAATGTTTTGGTCCAATCAACCCTCCCCCCCCAAGAAGAAAATAAGATAGAACTCTTGATTTGTAGTTAAACCCTAAGCATGTGTTTATTTCTAGTGTTTTAATACTTCTTTTGATTTTAAAAAGAGAAAATGGTTTACCATAGATACATATGAGGAGCTGTACAGTTACAAAGTTCCAAAAAAATCCCTCCACTAAAATCTTTGATTTCACAATCATAGAATATTTGCTATTGGATATTATTAGAACTTCACGTGGATCCTACTAATAGGTAAATTGAATATGGGTGAGCAAATAACTCCAGAGTTGGCACTTGCTCCTTTTATTTTATTTATTTTTTTAATATTTATTATGTGATGGGTTAATATAAAAAAAAAATCAGTTGACCTTTTAGTTCCATCAATTATAACAGTTTAGGAAATCACAGGGAATCCCAGAATTACGTATAGTGATCTGGAAGTTTCCTCTACCTTAGCTAAAGCCAGTATTCATAGCACTACCAGCACAAAAGCACTGGATGAAAATCAGATTCATGGGGAAATGGAAAGGTGGAATTCCTTGCTCACTAAGCAGATCTTCTTTGTCTCAGATTTGGCAAAGAGAACTTGGATGACTGGTCAGACTTCTGGGAAAATGCTCTAACAACAGATGAGTTAAAATTGTACTTTGGGGGCTATGTGAGTGATGTTACATGTAGTGGAAACCAAATATTTTCCACAATTCCACAATTAGAACCTCACACCAACTGTGAAATTCTGAGGGCAGGACAAGAAGCAATGGATGGAAACTAATCAAGAAAAGAACCAACCTAGAACTAAGGAAAAAATTCCTATCAGTGAGAACAATTAATCAGTGGAATAATTTGCTTCCAGAAGTTGTGGGTGCCCCAACACTGGAGGTTTTTAAGAAGAAATTGGACAATCATTTGTCTGAAATAGTATAGGGTTTCCTGCTGGAGCAGAGGGTTGGACTAGATAGAAGACCTCCAAGGTATTATTCTGTTATTCTTTATTCTGTGATATTTTGCTGTCTCAAGATTAGATGATTTCACCATCATTAAAGAAATAATGGATTTTGCTTTGTATCAAAAAATTATACAGAACAGCGTCAGCCCATCTCTGTTAGTTGAAGCTGAAGTGTTAAGTGGGCCAAGCAGCAAGTCAACATACAAGCAAGTCTATAAGAGAATAGAGGAAGACGAAAGAATTCAGGATTTTTGAAGGGCCTTGTCAAAGTTCAGGTCTAAACTCCATAGACACATTTGGCCAAAGCATAAACAAGCAGTCACTGAGTTGATGGAGCTTGCCACAAAGGGATGAGCCAAAATTCTAAGATAGTGATATGACAGAACAATCACCAATTGCAGCTTCCATTATCCTTGTTTACTAGCAAAAACAGCTGTGGGTGCTGGGAATTTTAGTGCAGTGGTACCTAGAGACTATGCCACTCCTCCAAAAATTTAGTTTTTATGACAAATTCAGCTTTGTCTCCAAATCATATTGTTTGGATTGGAATACATTTAAAGCCACTATGCTGTTTAGTATGCAACTTTTCCAGGGTATCCAGATAATTATTTTATTGCTGTTATAAAACAGCAAGCAACACTGTACCTACTAAAAGGGAAGTTTTGCTTTGCAATGCTTTTCACACAGTGACCTGCTGCAAGCTGTTTATTTTGTTTTATGTGTCATATGAAATACTTGGCAAATGCCAGTTGCAACCTGACCCAAGCAGAATATTTTTAAAAGTGACACAACCCTAGAGACGATGAGTGGGAAGGAAAGAGGGAAAGTTGATTTGTGATAGCTCTAATAAGAGGCCCCTTCTGGCTCTGTAGAAAACATACAATCCTCTGAAAATATCAACTAATGGGAATAATCTTTTACATATATATATATTTTTTAAATTCTGCCAATCTTTTAATACTTATTTCTTCATCAAAGTGTATTTTCCTAGGTTGACAGTAGTTGCTTTTCCTTTCTATTTCTGTGCCTTGGGAAGAAAGCTTGTGTGATGACATCCTTCAAGAAGCTTCCTTTCAGGTCCCCAGAAACTTTTCCATGTTTTAGAGAAACATCTAATTTACAAACTTTATAACAAAATGTTTATGATGGTAAAATTGATCATATGCCTGTCCCCTTCTCATAAAAAGCAGGGGGGAATTACATTTAAAATGGAATGAATGGTGAAAGAAAGTAGATAAATCCCTTCTCTGATTTATTTTTTGGATACTGAAGCAGTGATGGTAATGCAGAAAATAAAGCAACACGTCAGAGGCCAATGCAAGGGAGAAGAGGATTATTCTTCCTAGTAATACACACAAATACTTTGAATAGAAAAACTGTCTCTATGTTATATGTAACTGGGACAATGAGTGCATAAAATACATATGGCTATCATATTGTTTCTAATTTGTTACATTTTCCTTTAACCCTGATGATTTATTTATTTAACACATTTATCTTTGATAGATGCCCATCTATCAAAATACTATCCTCTGGATTAAGGAATTGCAGAAAACTATACCAGCATATTTGCTACTTCCATTGTCAATCTTTGTCTTGCTTCTGCAGCCATGACTGGCATCTCCATATACATTGTTCACAGAAAGTTGAGGTAGAGCCTCCTGATTTTATTTCACTTCTTTTCCATCAAGCACTACCAGCTGAAAAACTTCCACCAACCACTTCCATAATGTGAAATGGGGAGAGGGCTGGTCAGGAGACACGTTTTGATAGTTAGCTAGACTAGCAAAATGTGTTCCCAGTTTGTATGAATAAAAAAAAGAGAAAGAAAGAAAGAAAGAAAAACCACTCTGGCTAATAGCTGGCTGAAAACAGAGTGGCTATGCAGTGAATTGGAATGGTGAAGTAAGACAGCTAAACCCACATTCAAAAGAAACCCATCTAAGAGTTAGCTGGTGTAATGCCAGTCACCTTGGCCTGACTACCCCTTCACTTGCCATTTTTCCCTGGGGAACAACTGCCAGTGTTGAGAAAGGAGGCAGCTGAAGAAAGGGAACCAACTTCTACTGTACGGGCTTCAAAACCTATGGAAACCTGGGAGCTTTCAAGATCTGGCTTTCCTCCCTTACCTTTCACCTCTTTGAGCACGAGAATCAGTTGCCTGAGTTGGGGGAGAAGACAATGGGGAGAGTCATTTTTTAATTCAGATATCTGCTGATTCATGAGCTGAGAGGTAATGGTTAAGAAGAACCTGGTTTGAAAACACTGGATTTCTCTTTGCCCAAACCAGAAATGTCCTGAAGAACAATGTTGTGGTACCAGAAGCAGGGAGATTGGTATTCATATCAGATTATGTCCATGAGAAAATTGCCATGGGAGCAAACATTGCTTTAGCATTGAAAGAGTTAAGGACAATTTAGAAGTGTACCAGGTATAGACTGGGGATAAGATGAAGGTAACCTCCTGGGAAGTCATAGATAAATGAGGTTTCCAGGACATATTTGTCCTGGGGTTAAATGCAAATGGGGAAAACCCTCAATCAAAAATGAACTTGCTCTAAATCTCAAACGCTAATTTCTTCTTTATCAAGAACATATTGATCGGGCCTCCAAATCCAAGAAAAACATATAATGATGCTTCCAAGCAGATTTCTTTATTGCCAGAATCGTACCAAATTACTCTATTTACACAAGCTTATACAACAATAACTGTCAAGGAGGGGCTGTCTTCATCCTCTTTGTCTCACACAAACTATCTGAACTGAGCTGTCTCTTACTCCTCTGGAAAGTACCCTTTCCCTCTGGGAATCCAGACCAATATAGTCAACCATCAACCACAGGCACGATCATTATGAATAGAATGACAATCTATTCGATTTAAGACTGAGTACCTACCCAGCATTCTGTTTCTAGTTGTTGCCAGCCAGAACGTATGCATGGAAGAAGAAGAAACTGTTCTGAATTCATTGTTTCTATTAAGGATACATCCATATCCCCCCCTCAAGACATACTGGGGTACTTCTGTACTAGAAATGTAGAGTAGAATTGGCACTTACTATATGAGTCAACTATGCAACACTGTCATCTATTTGGTCTCACCCAATGATTTCCCTCCACACTCATTCTGTTTTTCCTCAACTTCAGTTCAGGCATTCAAAACACAAGAGCTTGAGAATGCAAAAAGATCTGCCAAAGAAAGATATCATTTGAGTGATGTCAGTGGGGGTTAACATTTTACCGGAATCATCACATGGACTGAATGCCTGAAAAACAAGTTGGACAATAACAAACCTGACATATGAAGGCACTGAAAGAAAGAACTGAATAGTAGTTCAACTTTTGCAAATATATTTATTCATGTTTGGTCATGATAAAAGATGGGAAGAGGATTGAAATTAAATGCATCTAAATTACATTAAATTGTCTTTCAACTAATTAAATATAATTACTATGATGAGATAAAGTTTTAAATCATGTGATAACTTCTCCCCTTCTTTATGTCAAAAGTTACCAATCAGTGGTAATTTTCTTTGGGGGGGGGAGCAGCTGATGTTCTCCCTGAAATGCCCACAAGTTCTAGGTTCAAAATCAGGCATGAAGTCAGCCTTCATCTGTTATCACATTTTCAGTGCCTGGAAACTGGGGAGTGAAGTATTGCTTGAGTGACAGCAGAGTCCATGCGATCTACCCATGATAAGGTATGTGACCTGTATTTATATGCATTCCAGGGTTATTTTTAACCATCCCTTCTGACTTACAAGAAAGTGGAAAATGACAACGCAAGTTACCGTAGCGAGAGCAGGTACAATTGGACACGAGGAATACAGCCTGTACAGCAGCATGAGTGAGGAGGAACTTATTCAGATGGCCATTGAGCAGAGTTTGACAGAAGATCCTGCTGAGCAAATAGCTGCACAGAAGACAGTTACTGCCGCACCACCTCCCCGTGAACCTTACTGTCAGAACTTCTACCTTTATCCTTGGCAAAGGTAAGCATGCCAGGGAGAAAGCACAGATGAGAAAAAACTCAGACCAGAATTCTGCACACATCTACACCTCAGTGTTACATCTTTTTCTGATACGGTTTTCTTGAACCTTTGTGGAACTTCCCCAATAGATATCAAGCAGAATAAAGCAATTGTTCCAGGCAGCAGTTATAGAGGGGGTGGCAGCAAGGGGCAGAGGAAAGATTCACGTGCCATGCTCCTTCTAAAGTGGCCACTGGTCCTTTGCCAGTGTGACACTTGCTCATTCTGCTTTAAAGCATGTCTTCCTGATTTCAAATATAATATTTTCTCCAGACAGTTCTATACAGGTAGTCCTCCACTTACAACAGTTTGTTTGGAGACCATTCAAAGTTACAAAGGTACTGAAAAAAAATGACTTATGTCTGTTTTTCACACTTATGATCCTTGTAGCACCCCCATGGTCACGTGAACAAAATACAGACCATTGGCAAATGATTCATATTTATGATAGTTGCAATATCTCAGGGTCATGTGATCACCTTTTGCAACCTTCTCACAAGCAAAGTCAATGGAGAAGCCACTTAACAACCATATTACTAACTTAACTGCAGTGATTCACTTTACAACTGGGGCAAGAAAGATTGCAAATTGGGGCAAAACTCATTTAACAAATGCTTCACTTCGCAGCAGAAATTTTAGACTCAACTATGGTCCTAAGTCGAGGACTACCTGTACTGACTGGGACATTTTCAGAGCTGTTCCAAGGAGTTACATATAATGTAATTATATGTAATGTGTAGAATGTATAGCTTGGCCCTGAGTTAGGTTCCAGAAGACAGTTTAAAAGTCGTGGCTCTTTCTCATGCAAATATTCTCCCCCATTTCCCTAATTAGAATCTGGGGATTCTTTCATAACTACTCTATCTGAATCTGGATTTCCTTTGTAATAAGAAAAGTTGAATTATTCTTCTCACTATTCACTCAGGTATGAGGTCTTACAATCTTCCAGATTCTGTCGAATTACAACAGTATACCCCCTATTGGTCATATCTGCTGGAGATGCTGATAGGTATAAATCAGCAGCACATGGTGTATCACACTTTCCTTATCTCTAAAATCTTTACTTGCCAATTTTGCATTCTTAATTAATCTTAAATCATCCATTTTCAGTATAATTATTCCATATTATGTCTTTCCCCCAAACATCATACTATAGATTTCTAGAAATAAAAAGTATGTTCTTGCATTTGAATACAACTAAAAACACAACTTTAAAAAAACCCTAAGCTATCAGTTTAAATCTAATTCAACAGCAAATGAGTAGCATTCTTCCTATTAATTGATGGAGGAACCGGTAAAATTAATTTAATCTCTCTTGGCAAACAGTTCTGAAGTTTAGAGAGCAGCTATCAAGAAGTCTTTCATATTCACAGCAAAGATGCTTCTCAAGCTGAGGGACAGAGAGAGAATTTGAGTACCCAAAGATAATATAGTTTTCCAAATTGCCTGTACTGAGATATAGTCACATATGGGCAAGACTCCAATGCTCCTCATAACTGGTCTATAATCTGATCTCTCAGTAGAGACGAGATCAGTGGTAGGATTCAACAGGTTCGCATCTGTTCGCGAGAACCTGTTGTTAACTTTCTAAGCAGTTGAGAACCGCTTGTTGGAAGAAATCTCCTTTTGATTTTTTCCACTTTACAGGGCCAATCTTGTAAGGAAGGCAGGAAGGAAACATTCTGGTGTTGTTTCTAGCCTAATCTTTATTGCCCTGCTTACAGAAAC
>JAOYMU010000001.1:125317843-125329258 GCA_025802295.1 Psammodynastes pulverulentus | reverse complement strand
CCACAAGTCTTAAAGTTGCTAAGGTTGGAGACTCCTGATCCAGTCTGTTCTCCTTATCTCTCTTCTATTTCCAGTAACCATATAAGTGAATCTACTTGGTTCTCTGTAGAACAGGGGTCTCCAACCTTGGCAAGTTTAAGACTTGTGGACTTCAACTCCCAGAGTTTTGCTAGCTGTAGAATTCTGGGAGTTGAAGCTCACAAGTCTTAAAGTTGCCAAGTTTGGAGACCTCTGCTCTATGGAAATGATATAGCTCTTGCTAAGATTTTAAATTTGCTTTAAGAATCTGCTTTTTTCAGCAAATCTTTCTGACAATTTTACCCAGCTTCTGTTTGCCAGTCCATTATACCGTCCTATTCCTTAAAGAAACCATTTCTAGACATTTATAGGAATGAACTGTCTCAGCCACATGCCAATCCTGAAGGATGTCAATGACCTCCCCCAGGTCTTCAAAATTCAAAATATATTTTTAAAGTGAAAAGGGGATGAAACGTGCAATTATATTAGCCACATTTTAGCCAGCTGGGTCAGTTTCTTAGCTCTAGGAAGAACACAATGGCAAACCACTCCTGAAAAAAATTGCCAAGAATAGTATGGATTTGTCGATGTAGTTGCCAGGAATGGAGACGGACTCAAAGAGACCAAAACAAAAACCTCCCCAATATAAATAGGAATATAGCACAATAGCAATAGCACTGACTTATATACCGCTTTTTGGTGCTTTTAACAGCCCTCTCTAAGTGGTTTACAGAATCAGCTTATTGCCCCCACAATCTGGGTCCTCATTTTTACCTACCTCGGAAGAATGGAAGGCTGAGTCAACTTTCAGCCTGGAGAGATTCGATCTGCCAAATTGCAGGCAGCTCACTATAAGCAGAAGTAGCCTGCAATTACTGCACTCTATCCTCTGCACCATCAATATAAATAGGAATATAGGCTAATCTGATGGTCAGAATTCCAAGTAATGCACCCTTAGAAAGCAGAACTCCAAGACAGGTAGATTCCTCTAAGAACAATTTATTGGATACATCATATTGGCACAACTGGTGAAAACCAACTCTGAAAGTTCCCGTGGTTTTCACCAAGTTAAAAAGTAAATGTTTCCCCTTTCCCACAAGTCATCGGTCACATTGTCCAATAGAGGTGCTGGCCGGTTGCTTGGTTACTCTCACTCCTCCTCTCCCCAGCACCTGTTGGGAATGTCCTTGGTTCCCACAAGAAAACCTTTTCTTTTGACTACAGACCCCAACTATCTTATTTTCCCCCGTCCCTGTCCCTTCTTTTGCCTTGTGGCAACCCTGAAGCCTCAAAGATGGCCTCAGCTTCAGGGTTGACACCGATTTCGCAGGGCTCCATCATGTCCTGCAGAACGGCGACTCAAACATTATGCTTGGCCCGGGGAAAAAAAAAAGAAAATTCCCGCGCTCTTTTCTACAGAAGTTCTCCTCTGCTCGTTTCTCCCCCACTCGCCTTGATCCGTGCTGATCCTGGGAAAACTCCATAATGTGACCAGCAATCTCTCTCAACTGCAGGTTCGGGTACCGGTTATTACGGAAGTCTTCGAGCAGCCTGCTGCGGCCGGAGGGCATGACGTCGGACATCCCGTAGCGCAAACGCGAAGATGGGAAGAGGGTGCTGCTGGGACTGAAGAGACTGGACGCGCTGCTTGCACTCCGGTACTTGGCTTCAGCTCCAGGAGCGGCAGAGATGTAACGGCCACTTCCGTTTGTGAGACCTCCTGCAAGGATTTTTATTTTTTTAAATGTTAAAATACGTGGCTTACGTGGCTAATAAGGATGCCTCAAAAGCTGAAAACACAAGGAGTCATTTCCCCCAGGCTGTGACTTTTAACTGGAAAAAGAAAATGCACCTGTGATCATTCAGTGGTTGGTTTTAGCCATAAAGGCAAGCTGTGGTTTCCATGTCCTTTGCACCTTTGCCCCTTTCTTTACCGGCATCACAGAGGTGATTAGTCAGTTTCTAGCATCATCGTCTTTTAACAGCCCCATAATCCCTTGCGGGAATGGAGTCTGGGCAACTGAATGGAGCTAGCAGAGAGCTTTAATGGCCAGATGCCCTTCCTGTCGCCAGTGCCGAGTTTTGTTCAGCAGATATATTCTCAGTGTGCCCAAAGAGAGAAAAATATCTGCCTCTACCTAGGATCGAACTCACAGCCTCCTGATCATGAGGCGAAAGCTCCACCTCTAGGCCACTGCACCACTCCCAGTCAGTTTCTATATCCCGCTTTAAAAGTCTCCAATGGATGAGGGCTAAAATGAGACAGCCCTCTCCCCACAAGAAAGCACCACCAGAGAAAACCAAGCTTCTACCACGCCTTTGCTGCCACAGAATGAATTTTACACAAGTGAGCTAAGCAAATGAGTTGTATACTTTCTCACAAAAACCATAATCAGGACTTATCACTTAGCAACAGCACAACTTTGCTGCTGCTTTTAAAAAAAGCTGCTAGAGATTTCAAACTTAATAGTATGCAAACAGATAAATTGTACTTCGACTGCCACTGGTGATACTTCTTTACTGGAACATCTTAACGTATTATCCTATTCTTCTCCACCGTTCTATTTGCTAGCATATGCCCTTGGAAAAGCATTCGGTAGAGATTCCTTAGAAGATGTGCACTGATCAATACACCTGGGTGTGGAATTATGGTTACCTATGATCTCCAGGTATGGAAGAGACAAAAGTGGAACAATCCTGGATCCAGCACACTTTTGGATATACAGCCACTCTTGTTTCAGAGATGGTACCATCATCTTTCAGACTCAGAAAAAGGCTGGGGTCGAAAGCCAGTAAGGGAAAAAGCTCCTGGCCAACAAGACTAAAAGGATAACAGTTTAATGAACTAGCATTCACACAAGGAATATTGCCTAATATTGGGATTCTGCTGGTATTTCTGGTTGAAACAAATAAAAAGCAGCTTCATAAGGATTACGGATCATTTATAAGATAGAAATCTTCTGAACTTCTTTAACTGAGCAAAGCAGGGGGAGTCCAATCTTGCTAGGCCCACAATTTTTTTTTTGCAGAGCGGGGGTTTTCAAGAAGGAAGGTTCCTAGCCTTTTGAAGCCCTGCCACATCTGCAGGAATATCTAACCAAGCAACATAAATCATTTAGCATGTCACAGTGGATAAAATGGCATCCATTCCAATATTCTGAATCAGCTGTCCTATGATGTCAGTCAAACCATCTGACAGGACAGCAAGTTTCCTGCAAGCAGTGGGCCAGATGGGAGACAACGAGCAGCCAACAACTTCAACCAAGATGCAAATTTAACTCATGAGAACTGCAGGGTCCTTACCAAGGTTTAAGCTTGAAGAGGAGCCATGAGAAGACAAAGATGGTGGAGGAGTCTGAGAATGGCCAGGTCCCTGACTAGGCAAAGGCATGCCTACCGGACCCGGTGAAGAGGAAAATCCAAGGCCATTATAAAAGCTATGTCCTATAGGAGTCAAATTGCTGGATGTCCTCTTGTAGAGATCAGTGCTGCCGGTGAGGGAATCTCTGCGGGAACCGCTGCCTGTGTTGGAATTGGCAACTGGAAGAGAAAGGAAAGGAGGTGAGGAGTGAAAGGTTTTCATAGGCAGGAAACCCTATACCATTTCAGACAAATAGTTATCCAATCGCTTCTTAAAAACTTCCAGTGTTGGAGCAAGTTGTTCCACTGATTTAATTGTTCTAACTGTGTAACTAACATGCCCTAAAGCAGGGGTGTCGATTTTATTGAGGGCCACATCAGGGTTGTGTTTGACCTTGGGGGGCCAGGGTGGGAATGGTCAGGGTGGGCATGGCCAGCTCAACATCACTTGTGTCATGGGTGCCTGTGGGGGCCGAGCACTCTGCCAGTGAAAACGGGCTCCTGAGCTCAGTTTTCGCCTGCAATGGCCTCCTGCAACCCTCTGCCAGCAAAAACAAGAGCTTGGGAGGGCCGCACACTCCATTTTTGCTGGCAGAGGCATCGCAGGCCAGATCTTCGTTATTCCTGGGTAGCCCTGTGGGCCAGATCTAAGCACCCCACAGGCCGGATCTGACCTGCGGGTCTTGAGTTTGACGCCCCTGCCCTAAAGGATCTTTGCTGAGTCTATTCAGAACTGGGAGCTTTAAACAGAACTGACCTACATCAACATTCTTATTCCCTCTTATATCAGTGGTGGGATTCAAATAATTGAGCAACTGGTTCTCTGGCCTAATGACCAGCTGGTTAGGTGTGGCTGTGTGATCATGTGACTGGGTGGAGCTCAGGCGACAGTAAGTCTGGGTGTACTGCCAAGAACCTATGTGTTAACCAAGAGGCAGTTTCTGTAAGCAGGGCAATAAAGATTAGGGTAGAACCCCAGAATGTTTCCTTCCTGCCTTCCTTACAGGATTAGCCCTGTAAAATGGAAAAAAAACAAAAGGAGATTTCTTCCAACTGGTTCTCTGAACTGCTTAGAAAGTTAACAACCGGTTCTTGCAAATAGATGCGAACCTGTTGAATCCCACCACTGTGCCAGAGAAATAAAGAGGTCCCCATCCTTTTTCCCTCCAATATTTCCCCTGACATGCCCTTGGAATTTCCATTTCTGGTTCTTACTTTCTGATTATAAAATCGTTTTGGTCCCAAGAAATACATTTGCTCCATTTAAGAAAAATAAATTTATGGATTTCAAATTATTTTCCCCCCAAAGAAACAAAATAGAAGGTATGTTTGTATGCATGGCCCGTGCTGTAGCTAGTAACATAATTAATAAAATAAATGCTCTCAACATGCAGATTTTCTTTCTTTTGACATGACAGCCTGTGAACGCAAAAATTCTGAAGCCGTGCAGGTGTTATTGCAGTACAATGCTGATGTGAACCATCGCTGCAATCGTGGATGGACGGCTCTTCATGAAGCTGTTGCTCGAAATGATTTAGAAATAATAGAACTTTTAATTCAAGGAGGCGCCAAGGTTGAATCTGCAAATTGTTATGGAATTACCTCTTTATTTATAGCAGCTGAGAGTGGCCACTTAGAAGCCTTGAGATACTTGGCAAAATGTGGTAAGTACCAAATGCAGGAAGCCACAACCAAACCATCAGTTGTAGTCTGCACATCATTCATTCATTTTTCGTTTGTGCTTTTCTTTAATCGGCCTATGATTTGTTATTGGTTTCATTTCGAGTACATTTAAATATTTATATTTACTATTATTTTATTTATAAATAAAACAGAAACAATAGAAATATCAAGAAACACCAGTCCACCTGTATATTATTCCAAGCTTTAAAGCCTCTCTGAGAATCCTAAAATAGTTTTATTCCTCTTGTAAATGTGCAATATTTGCATTAATTGAATATTCATTTTTTTCTTATTGAAAAGAAGTCTAATGTTGGGCTTTGTAATTGTGTTTCTAGTTACAGTTTTGTTAAGTCTGCCAAATATAACAGAGTTTTCTGTTGTTTGCAAGGGAAACAAATTCTGCTTGGCAGAGATTTGTGCAGCTGAATTTTAGGCATGTTTATTTAAATGAAACCACCATCCTGTTGAAAGAGGTTTGTTCTCAAAGTCTGTGTGTGTGTGTGTGTGTGTGGTGTGTGTGAAAAATCTCAGGGCATTGAGATCAAGCAGCAGACTGACATATTCATTTCTTTAAGGTATTTCATTGTCACCTTTGCAAAAATGTTGGTACAGAAGCATTCAAAAGTAATAATTTGTGAGATAAAACATCAAAATAGTGAAATCCATTAAAATAGTATCCAAGCCATTATATCACTTTAAAAAATAGAGTTTAAAACGTCAATTGTTTTTAAGTATTTCAAGTCAAAGGGCATGTTTTTCAATAAAAAATCTTATTACCATCTTTTTAGTCAAAAATAATAATATCCTAATTCCAACAAAGCATTCATTATTTCTTTTAACTGTGGGATTAGAATGTTATGGGCTTAATTAAAAGAAGCAGCACTCACCCCTAAGAGTTCTTTTCAATCTCCAAGCTAAAATGAACCCAAACTGGATGACTTCCAGAACTGTGTTCTCTTTATCTAATCTAATATTGACCAAATTAAGACTCAACCAAGTAATTTTATCTGCAAAGAACAAAGCTGTCCCAGTCATTTTTTGTCTGCATTTTTTGTCTGTATCTCTAGCTGCCCCTCGCTTGGTCCAGCCATTCCATTGACCTCATGGGGATGCTCCCTGAAAAAGGATTTCTTGAAACCCTAATCAAAAGAGATCATTCAACCATATCATCTTTCTTGTCATAACTGACTTTTTTTGCTAAGCTGAAAAAAAAGATAAACAGCTGGAAAATACAAGATTGCATCTTACAGTGTAAATTTATTCATTCTGCGTGCATTGAATCAAATTATTGTACGATTTCCAGCACTTCACAAGCATAAAGCAATTGTTGGAAATCTTTATGTTTTCTTTGTACTAGAAATTTCTGGTAAAGAACTATCTGCTGTTACTAATCCCAGATGTTTTGAGATTCTGCTTTACACATCTTTCATTCCCAGGTGCTGATATCAATACCCAAGCTAGTGACAAAGCTTCAGCAATCTATGAAGCTTCTAAAAATGGACATGAGAAGATTGTGGAATTTCTCTTGTCTCAAGGTGCTGATGCTAACAAAACCAATAAGGATGGGTTCTTACCAATTCATGTAGCCTCCAAAAAAGGCTATTATGAGTAAGTTGCTTCTTTAATTTTCAGTATTTGGTCAGTTTAAACAAATGAAGATTAACTGTGCTTAAACTGTAGGTTAAAATTAAAAAAAATCAGTTATTTTCATCTCAGCAGTTGACATCAAAAATTCAGTTCTCATCTAAATAAAAAATAATCAGGATGTGATAGATCATATATAATTTAGAATATCCAAAATAGTAAGAGAAAAAAAAATATTCAAGTTTGTTCAAGTGGATATATGTGATATATCTTTCTCTATTCCACATGAAATTATGGCTGCAAAATTATGATGGTTATTTATTGTGAATTAGTAATATAAAAAATAAAGGCAAGAAAAGCTTCTGTCTCCAAGGTTCTTAAAAGCTAAAGTTTATTTCTGAAGGTACAAGACAAGGAACAGAAAGAAGTAAGAATAACAAAAGATTAATCAGTGCAATTGCCTTGATGTTCTAATAGTTGGTTAGATTTGAATCATGGGAAAATGGGTTCTTTAGGCCACAAGGTTATAGTTTGGTAACAAGGTTATACAGATGGTTATACAGTTTGACCCCTTCCAATTTAATGATTTAATTTTAAAAAATTCTAGTGATTATACTGCTTCAGCAGTATTTTGCAAATTCAATACACAATGTAAAGTGATGATTCGAGACCCATTTCAGGTTATATTAATAAGTCAGCATCTCTAACCAGAGTGGTCTTGGATAGATCAGCATCTTAGAGTCAATATTTTTAATTTATTTTCAGTCATTCTTACTTTCAAGTAAGTTTCAAGTTACAAATGAGACTCATTGCACAGGAAAGTTTTAATTACTCATCGCAATTGTTAGGGTTATATAATAATATGGATTTGTTTTCAGAAAGAATTTAAGATTTAATCTTTTGGTGAACAAATCTGAATCTCAATGTAACTTTTGTAATATGTGTATCAGTAAGGTGTATATTTTGATATGTTTATTCAACTTAAGAACTCTAGCCTCAGTTACTAATCTTAAACAGGTGAACTAGAATGTTCTTGTTGTGGTAGACTTCCATTTATAGAATATTATTTTATGAAGGAGCTGATTTGTATCAAAGGGATCCAAGTTTCAGGTAAAACCATTCATATCTTCCTATCTTTTCTGTATATCTGTAAATCAGATGTAGAACATTGATTTTTGCAGTTCACATACTGAAAACAGCCACTGTCCACCACAATCATGTTCATGCAATCTAAGGAGAATGAACAGTGAGAAATTATTACCTATTTTTTCCCTAATAGCCTACATAACTGGGGGGAAGGTACTTGTGCCTTTCACATATCAACAAACCACTTCTCCCATCATTCCTCAGTACTGACCATGCTGCATAATGCTGACAGGATATATCGTAATAATACTCCACAGGTAATATACCTTTGCCAGAGGAGAATTGTTTAAAAATCCTGTCCATCAAGGTTGGAGACCCCTGCACTGGAGCATGAGGGTCTCTTACTTGAAGCTTATCTACCATACCCATTTATAATCAATAACTTTGGTTGTATTTGTGTTTTAATTTCATTTTTGCCAGGATTGTGAAAATGCTACTCCCAGTAACAAGTCGTACTCGCATCAAGCGTAGTGGCATCAGCCCTATGCATTTGGCAGCTGAGCGCAACCATGATGATGTCTTGGAAGAGCTGATTGATGCTGGCTTTGATGTAAATGCCACCCTTTCTTTTGAGCGTTCCCGACTCTATGAGGATAGGCGCACCAGTATCCTCTATTTTGCAGTCATCAATAACAATGCATATGCCACTGAGCTGCTGCTTGAGGCTGGAGCTGATCCCAATGTTGACCTTATCAATCCATTGCTCATCTCCATCCGCCATGGCAGTTTGAAGACAATGAAACTGCTTCTTGATTACGGAGCTAACATTAATGCCTATGTTGCCTCTCACCCTACAACTTTTCCTGCTACCGTAATGTTTTCAATGAAGTATCTTGTCCTGCTGAAATTTTTGATGGACATGGGTTGTGATGCCGACTCTTGCTTTACATGTTGTTATGGGTGTGGCCCACATCCTCCTATTGATATTAGGAGGGACAGATATAATGATCCTGCAGTGAATAACGATAACAAAATTGTACAGGTAAATTTATTTTCATTATCTCATCTTTTCTATGACATTTAGAGGAATACATGGGAAAAATAGCTCAGAGGTAAGCAACATAGTTTTTTTCTTAGAATAGCAACAAGTTTAAATTCTGGTTTCTCCAGTTTAAACAATACCAACCCATCTTATTATTTAGTGCATAGAAATTCAGGCTACTTTGCCTTTGGCAATATCATCCAGCCTCCAGAAATCAAAATTCTTATTAGCTCCTGGACAGCTAAATTAATCACAAAATTAACATTAAGAGTTACTTTGTGTGAGATTGGCAGCTATAAACAGACAGACAGACAGACATATAGAATGCAGGAAGGATAGCATTTGTGTAGTGAAGGTGTGAAGTCTTCTGTATTTTGTGTTTTCAAGCTTCCCTTTATACATATCATACTTCCTACAAACAAGCTTTTGTTCAGCAGAGAAAATAGCAGTTGCTACCATCCCAGATATTGTGGTCCAGAAGATTCTGATAAAAAAATTGAAGGGTTGCTCTCCATTTTCATCTGGCAGGTAGATAAACTTAGTATAGTCTCCATAATAAAAATTATCAACTGTAACTCAGTAAAATCTGTGTGTATTTCACACGAAGCAAAATCAGTTAAAAAACAGTCAATTATCCCTGTCAGGTACCCAGCATGTTAATAACATTTTGTTAGTTTAGAAATAGATAGTTTTGAATTGACATGTAGTTAGTTGTTTTATTGTTTTTCATCTTAATGACTTGTTTCTTTTGTTCTGTGAACTCTGAGGTTCCTCAAAGACTTATGAATGATACCTAATGTCTAATCTTGGTAGAAATTTTAGTACAGAAAGTTAAAGAATGAACATGTTTGTACACTATATTTAGTAAATAGGATGTGACTTTTACTGGTATTTTATTTGCCACTAGAGGGCATTTAAATTATTTTATGGAAAGTAACTTTTTTTTCCAACAGCATGTTCTTGCTTTATTATTCTCCTTTAAGCTAGTAATATTTGACACAGCTACAAAATATTTATTTTCCTTTCAGTACAAACTGGTTGGGTGAAGTTTTTGTTAATAATGAAACAAAAAAAATCTTTCTCTGGGTGATGTTGGCATGTTGGAAAGCATATATTGGTATATGAACAGTCATGCTGAACAAAAATAGATCCTTTATACTTGCATTAGGTGCTGTTATGCACACATATAACATATAGCTAAAATAATATACAATTCAGTAAAAAAATTAATACTGCTTACTGCTTAAAGTAATTAATTACTTTAGGGTGAGTAGAAAAATAACTGTAACCATCTGCAAGAGCCCAATAAGGACTATGTCTTAATTATGATCTACAGAACAAGATAGTAGAATTCCAGAATGGGACAACTCGTTGCGCCAACTTATATGGGACACTTCTCCTTAGGACAACTCGCCACAGGACAATACGCAGGATAGCTCAACGCAATAAATAGTATGTCAGGGTTCCGACTAATGAACCCAGGCAAATCAGAACTCTGCGACTAGATTCCTCCTCAAATATCTTCTTTATTGAGTACATCATATCCAGGGATGGGCTTCAAAAATTTTAGCAATAGGTTCTCTGCCCGGTTGCTGGGTGGGCAGGCCATGGTGGGCATGGCCTAGTCAACCTCTTGCACGATGGTGGGGGGGCATTTTTGCCCTCCCCAGGTGAGAACGGCCTCCCCAGGCTCCGGAGGCTCTCTGGAGGCCGGAAATGAGCCTGTTTCCTGCCTTCCTGACCTTCAGGGAGGCCCATTTTTTACCTTCCCCAACCCTCCGTGTGTGCCCTGTACTTACCTGCATCCAAAATGGGCCATGAGGAACTTCTGGGAGGGGCAGGGTGGTGTGGGTGGGGCCAGCTAGGAGTGGGATTTGGGGGTTCTCCAAACTGCACAGAATGTTAACTAGAGGATCTCCCAAATCCCTGCAAACTCCCAGCAGCCCACCCCTGATCATATCAGCACAGCTCTAAAGGAAAAACAACTTTAAATATTTCCCGTGGTTTCAGCATAATTAAAATTAGGAAATAACCCCATCCCCAAGTGTCACAGGTCACATTGACCAATTAGGTCAATTGGCGGGCTCTCCAGGCACTCCTTCCCCAACCATTGCCAGTAGAGATGACCTTGGTTCTCACGAGAAAGTTGTGTCTAGTCAGGCTTTCCAACCTCCTTCCCACTGTGTGGCAACTGAGGAACAGAAAAATGGCTGCTGCCAGGTTTGAAGTTGACATAGTATCTGCCGCTGTTTCTTCGATATCATGTCCATTCGCAAAAATGGAAATAACATAGAAGAAACAGTGGTGAATAACATTTATTGCACTGAGTAATCCCATGTGGATTGTCCCATGATAAGTTGGCTGTGGCGAGAAAGCCATGGAAAATTAGCTTAGACCCACAGAATTCTGTACTGAATAGCTTCTAGACTGCAGGCAGAGTCTTATTTTTGATTTTTCATCCCATATATAATAACAATATATATATATATATATATATATGAGATAAATGATAAACAATAGATGGATGTTTAGGCAGAAAAGAACACAACTTTCCAATAATAAATGGTAACATTAAATATTTTGTTCTCTCCATTTCCTTTTGGGTATCTACCTTGGTGTCCCTATGTTGATTTATGTAGGAA
>JAOYMU010000001.1:125157795-125167881 GCA_025802295.1 Psammodynastes pulverulentus | reverse complement strand
TATGGGTGGGTTGGGGTGTGGCCTGGGGAGGGAGGGTGAGTTCCACCACCTTTTCTGTGAGAAAAAAAGCCCTGGATAGGGCCATATTCATCCTGATACCTGCTTCAGAGCATCTATCTGGAAGCAAAGCTGAACTAGTGCCCAGCCCTATACATATCTTCTGAAACTCAGTCTGATTGGTTAGATTTATTTACTATTTTTTAAAAAAAGTTTGCCCAAACAGAGCTTTAAAAAAAGATTCAACTGGACTAAGAGATCAATGTTTTGATTGATGATATGTTTAAATTTTCAAAATCTCTAATGATTAAGAACAAGGGAAAGGAAAACATCTTGAATTTTATTTACTTGTTCAGTTTTGCCCAAAATGACCAATAACATTTCATAGAACTAAACTCCTTTCTCTGTATATAAAAATTCATCCAAGCCTTAATTGGTCCACTGACAATCATGTTTTAACTTGGAGGGGAAAGAATACTTTCTGTTTTACCCACTGCTGGTTTTCTCTCTCCTAATCTCTTCCATCAAAATTAGTGTTTTTCCGAAGACTCATTCCCTTTTGCCACAGGACATTTGGCCGCTGTCATTCCCAATGAATCTAATCAACCTTCTGCAGTGAGCAAAATTGTTACAAATGTGAGGCTGATTGAAATTAGTGATCTGGGTCCCAGTGTGAGCAAACGCAGCTTTACATTCTTAAAACTCGGGGAACTTTCAAGAAGTCAAAGGGAAATAATAGCCAGAAGGGAGACAAGGGTTGCATTGATGTGGTTAGGAGGATTAATACAGCATTTAGTTAACCAAACTAGTGCTAATTTATTGCTAGGAGGTATTGCTTTTGAGGCTTATGAAATATAGTCACATCAGAATAGTTGTGTGTGTTTTCCAGGGCCTTTGTGACTGCTTTACCAAATGCTACTCTGCAGCATATTTCTTGCTCTTGCTCCTTTATAGTAGATGGTTGATCTTAAAAATCAGAAAGTATTTACCCTCTTGATGTTTTCATTGTCCATTCTAAGGCTGGTTATTGTACCTGTTATCATTAACGTTCTTTATATTTAATTTTAGTCCCATTTTTTTCACTGTGCTCTTTGACTTGTATTACTAGGACCTGGATTTGATAGTTACAGTATTCATCTTTCTTTCTAGATCAGGGATGTCAAACTCAAGGCCCATGGGGCTGCCCTGGAAACAGCAAAGCACCAGCCTGTGGTGCTTCTGCATTTTCACTGGCAGAGGGTTTCAGAAAGCCATCACAGCCAAAAACGGACCTCGGGAGCCTGTTTTTGCTGGCAGAGAGCTCAGGCTGGCACAGGCGCCCCCCAAATGGGTAATGTCATGCTGGCCATGACCACCCTGGCCACACCCACCCCAGATCCCCAAGGTCAAATACAACCCTGATGCGGCCCTCAATGAAATTGAGTTTGACACCCCTGTTCTAGATAACGCTTGGAGGTGAGACTCAAAATTTTCCAATTCCTGGAGAAGTTTCTAAACTATTGTAATTTGTAAGATTCTGCTCTTCTCTCTTCTAGATGGAATCCTCTAAAAGGAAAGACAGGAAGCTAGATTCTGCATAGAGATTTGTGACTTGATGAATAAATACCTTGATTTAATGCACCGACCATTTTTTATACATTAAGACTGGGAGAATCCTTTTCATGTGAAGACCTAGATTATACATTATGCTAAACCCTGCTTTGTTTAGCCAGTTTATTAAATATACCAAAAAGTGTTGGGCTTGCAGGAGAGACTAAACCATAAATTGTGGATTTCCAAAATATAACAGATGTGGTTGCACTTTATACAGAACCAAATCAAATCCCATTTTTGCTTCATCCACCTGCAAATTCTGCCATGAACGCTGAGAATTATAGAAACAGTGATTGTGTGGGAAAATTCTCTAAATTAAAATCAGAATTGTACAAACCACAGTATTTCCTGTGACACTCTATGAAAATCAAAATGGGATGTTGGAAAAACAGGATAGTATCGATGATTTTGAAATTTTGTGTGGGAGAAATTCTCAGGAATACCATGGACAGATAAGGAAAAAAACCCCAAACAAATCAACTCACTCAAGTCACAAATAGTCAAGCTCAAATTATCCTAGTTTAGATACAGGACTCAGCTCTCTGGGAAAGGCTCAAAGCTGGGAAAGATGTAAGAGAAAAAAAAGAAGAGAATGGTCAGCATCAAGGTAGATAGACTCAATTACAGTGGCAATGGGTGCACTGCTGGAAGACCTAAAGAAACAGCTTAGGGACAGATTGTCATGAATAAAATCTATGTGCTCACTAAGGGTTGACAACAACTTGAGAGAACATAATCAATCAAAACTGCAACTTGGGTCTGAAGATGCCATGATTCATTATAATTGTGCAGAATTTAATTCTAGTTTTGACACCTATAGGTTCATAGTGCACAATAAAAGAGTAATAATAAAACAAATGCTATCTTATTCTTAAGTTCCCTCTGAAAGCTGGCCTCTGCCAATCGATTACATCTGCAATGTCTGAATGGCTGCCACATTTTAGGCAAATTGGAGTATGCTATAAATCATAGTTGTTCCTTGCCAAGATTACTAATAGATCCTCCTGCAGTATTGACATCTCTGTCTCTTGGTGACATTGACACTTAGTTCCTTGATCCATGGGTCTTTAAGTAGGGACAATAGTTTAGTAGAGCTGTTTTGTCGTAAATTTGATTTATAAAGGATTGTCATTAGATTATAAGAGAGACCCAACAAATAACATTCTAGATTTAATTATTTTCTCAGTAAAGAATGGCTTTGATACTGTTTTGAGTTTAAATATTGTTTTGTTAATTGTGTATGCATAACATAAATAGATAGATCATGGATAGATACCATATTTTCTATAATGTACACAGATCTTGTATTACATATTAGTTAATAAACCCAGAAATATCAAGTCCATGTTTTTCCCAGCCGTAGAATTAATCATGTTTCCTAGGTAAAATATTTCTTTTATGATTATGAATTTTGAATTCACTATTGGAACTAGATTTCCTAGCTTTTTAAAAAATTCAAATCAGGTATGAGATATTTTAATGCTTCATCTGCCGCTTTTTAAATTTTTGAATACTTTTTGCAGAAAAATAGATATTTATTATAAAACAGCTTCTTTTACTCAAAGCAACACTGTACTATCTTGAAAGGTACTAAATCTGGGTTTCAGAGAGTCCCAAGAAGCCATTAGCATTCAATAGACCGGCATTCTTAGTTATTGGCTTTTTTAAATGTATGCATCAGTTTACAAAACAAGTAATTAAACAATTAAATAAAGTTCTTAATGGGAAACTTTAAACAGAAGAATGTGTTATTTTACTGGCTATAACAAATTTATGTTTCCCAAACTTTTCTTTTTCTAGTCCTTCTCCCCTTGGCTTTCTATCACATCCCTATTCTCCTTATACTGGAACATTTCAGAAACTGTTAAAATACTTCTTATTTCCTGGATGTTAAACATTATTTTCAGTTACATCATTTTTACTCTGGCCGTAATTTTTTTTCAGTTATAAGAATGCTAGTCTGCCATGAAAGAAACCATTGCTCATTTCTCCCAGGCGACTATTGACTACAAGCAGACTGAAGGCTATTCCATTCCCAATATAAAAGATTGACCTTGATGAACTGTGTATATGATTTAAAAAAAAAAATCCATCAACTGCAAATCAAGTTTAAATCATGAAATCTAATAAATGAAAGAGAGGATGAGCAAATAAGTTTGCACAGTGGAGAAGATGTTCAGGAAGAGCTTCCCTGAATAATTTGCAAGGCTACAGTCATGCTTCAAAAATCTAATTCTTTCTAATTTCATTTGAAAGACTGGGAGAGACAGGTGGAGGAGAGAGGGGGAGGGAAGGAGGAAAACAATCTAGGATTTTTGCTTAGGTTTTGACAGATACATCCATCTCACATTTGCCTGTACTGGCAGAAGCAACTCTTCGCTCCTTCAGAAATACTCAGCGGTGCAAAACAGAATAAAAGAAAAAAGCAATACAAGAGAAGGAACTGACTCAGCAATTCATCCAGTGTTTTTGTCTGCTAAGAAGCAGATGATTTGGAGGTTCCCTGCTGATGAATTAAGTCTTGATTGTCCTAAGAACGCGGTGGGGTTTTTTTTTTAGTGCTTCAACCTTGATTGCATTCTGATTTGTACCTATAACAAGCAATCTAGCAGAAGATGAAATTGCTTTTTCCCCTTCAAAAAACCAGGGAAAACCTCTTGAAATTGTGGGGGGGGGGAGAAGCAATTTAGCCTCTACTACAAGAGTGGCTTATTTGTTTTTATGTATTTAATGAAAATAAGGCAAGTAAATCACTTCTTTAAAAGGGCAATGGAGCTTCAGCAAGGATCCTGTGTTATTCCTATGGAAGCAGCACCATATATTCTACAGATAAGATTTCTATCCTGGCCGGTCCTATACATTAATTTTCCAGGATATATTATTCTGGACTTCTTAAAATACATATCTGCATTTGGCTTGTTGAAAACAGTGAATCTTAAATTATGTCTAATTCCCCATTTTATGCAACTCAGTGGTCTGTTGTTGAATCATAAATTCAGGCCGAGTTCAAATAACACAGAAAATTTTGATTGGTTCAGGATCTTGGCAAGAAGAACCACCAATTCATGTGACCTGGGAATTTTATACTATTTCAAATGTTTAGGGAGCAACCATGTCCACTTCCACTTGCTATTCTGAAACAGCAAAGTTCTCACTGACAGACTAATTAGATGAATCACATGGATAATAGAGAAATACTGGTGCCAACATGATTTCCTTCTCATGACCAGGAAAAACTGATATTTTCCTTCAGTGTTGGGGACATTCAGTGGGATAGCCACTATATTTTTACCCATTGGTAATATGTGCCTTTGTTTTGTACTGTGAAGATTGATGCTTTTTAGTCTTTTAGGGTTCATGTTCTTGTTTGTTGTATGGATTTTTGGGGATTGTAACCTGAGATCCTTAGGACATGAAGAGCTTATAAATATACAAATAAATCTCAAATAATTAGCAAGTGGGCATCATTACAGAAACTGTATTTGATTTTGTTGAACATTACAAAGCATTATGATCTTACTAATTAAATCAATAACATCAATTCCTGAGATTTGGAACAAAGCCATGATTATACCAACATTCCAAGATTCATAATTAAAACATGCCCGTGCAGAAAAGACTTCATTTAATAAGAGAAAGTTGGATCAAAAGCATTAACAATCATCCAGTGGGAGAGAGAAAAAATCTCCCTTCTCCTGTACACTCTTCTCACTAAGGAAAGGGAGAGCTATTATTGTGACATCCTTGAGTGCCATTACAAAATTCAGTTGGCATAGCAAGGAAATTGCCTCCTCTTCAAGCTGGCAATAAAAGCCATAAAGAAGCATTTCAAGTAATTTGCTGCCTAATGCTGTGGCTTGCTGTGCCAGCATGCAAAAGTTTAGAACAGCCCATTCTAGAAATTCAGTGGTCCAAATGATTCACCACCATTCTTCTGGACAGATCCGCTTTCTCCTTGACAGATGCCATATAGGTAGAAATTGGCAGGAGCCAACTTCCTATCCTTTTCTCGTGGTGGAATGCTAGGGATGCTCCCCTTCCCTCTGATGCTGCTAAAAGGCACACAGTCTCTTGCAAAAACAAAGAGATGGCAAACTGTTTTAACTTTTGAGCAGAGAAATATTCTGTTTGTGCAAACAATTGGGTTGTAACTGTTGAAGGCAGAGGTGGATAAGTTGTTACTACTCTACTTGGCCATTAGGTCTTCCCTGATGATTAGGTTTAGGTCAAAAATTGTGTTCTGCAATCTTCTGGAAGAGAAAGTTGCCAAAACAAAAGGTTAGGAATTTCCTAGAGAGATATCTGAAAAAGTTGGTCTCCCTAAACTTATTGGTGTGGTTCCTTTAGGAATGCTTAACTATAAATATATTTATAGTTAAAAATTCCTAGAGAAACAATTCTACTTGAGATAGTGTTGTGTTGCATTTTTAATTTTTTAATTATTATTTTCATGTTATTTTGAATGCCTTTCGGATAGAGAAGCAATTTCTAATTTTTATTAAAATAACCAGGAACAAAGAAATACCTTCATATTTGGATGCTAGGATCCCTAGAAACACTTTCGCACTATCAGTACGGGATAACATTGCAGTCTGGAATTGCATTTAGCTAGATCCTATCAAAGCTGGCAAACAAATCATGATGGCAAATCTGATAGAAGTAATGGAACACTAGGTCAACTCTTTCCATATATAATTCAGCAGCTGGACAAACAAATCATTTATGGCTTTTAAATATTTTATTACTTTGCAAAAGCATTCAGTAAGATGCCTGCAACATTTTTGCATAGAGTCATAAGATACTCATTTCATTGGCTCTTGTGGACTCTTTGGCAAGTGAATGAATTGCAACCATTCCAAAGACTTTGGATCTTATGTATTTATCTTCTTGTCTGTACCTTCATGGTGGAGGCATCTGCTTGCTGACCATAACTACAGATTACAGATTAACAAAGTTGGAAGGGACCTTGTAGGTCATCTAGTCCAACTCCCCACCCAAGCAGGAGACCCTACACCATTTCTGATAAATGACAGTCCAATCTCTCCTTGAAAGCCTCCAGTGATGAAGCTCCCACAACTTCCGAGGGCAAGTTGTTCCATTGGTTGATTGTTCTCACTGTCAGAAGGTTGAATCTCTCCTTGATCATTTCCCAACCATTATTCCTTATCTGCCCCTCAGGTGCTTTGGAAAACAGCTTGACCTCTTCCTCTCTGTGGCAGTCCCTCAAATATTGAAACACTGCTATCATGTCTCCCCTGGTCCTTCTCTTAACTAGCCATGCCCAAATCCTGTAACCGTTCTTCATATGTTTTAGTCTCCAGTCCCCTAATCATCCTGGTTGCACTTCTCTGTACTTTTTCTAGAGTCTCAACATCTTTTTTATAGTGTGGTGACCAAAACTGGATGCAGTACTCTAGGTGTGGTCTTACTAAGGCTTTATAGAATGGGATTATTACCTCACTTGATCTTGATTGTATCCCTCTGTCAATGCAATTTAGGGTTGCATTGCCTTTTTTGACTGCCAGTTCACATTGTTGGCTCATATTTAACTGGTTGTCCACTAAGACTTCAAGATCCCTTTCACAGTCACTGCTACAGTCTATATGTGTACTTTTGTTTTTTCTTGCTTAAGTGTAAGACTTTACTTTTCTCTACATTGAATTTCATTTTGTTACATCTTCCCAAATGAATTTTAACCAGGGATATGCCAGAGTGGGGCAGAAAAAGCCATTTTAGCAAGCCTGCAAACTCCTGGAGCTGTAATTGTGCTTACAGGGCTTCATGGGTGGATGTTCTAGTTGGTGAGATACTAAGAGTGATGAAGCAGAGTCATAGGAGACACCCAATCATGTTCTTTGGAATGACTGCAGTCTCAAAAAATCAGAACATTTTTCATGACCAGAAGAAAAACAAGGACGGTGCGTTTTATAGCCTCGTTGTTTTGGCATGATTCATTTATGGGGGAGGGTAGGATGATGCTTTAACTAAATGTTGGGGCAGAAAAAACAAAGTTCTTAATTGCACATGGAGAAAAGGAGTTTCCTTAAACATTGCCAAGAGTCCTTTTAAAGGCAAACACATTTTCAAACTGTGCTTAAAACGGGCAATCTGTTGCACAGTTAACAAGAGGGGAAAGTCCTTGGGATTCAGAATTTGTTTCAAAATGGACTTATTTATTGCAAATGTTTAGCTGCTTCCTCCTCACAGTGGTACACTAAAAATACAATCGGGATAAAAACATATATAGTAAGATGCAAAATAGAAATGCTATATAAATTAAGCAGTTGCATGACAATTATTCAGCAACTAAAACAATGTGAATTAAAATGCATTAAGATAGCGATAGCAATAGCACTTAGACTTATATACCGCTTTATAGTACTTTACAGCCCTCTCTAAGTGGTTTACAGAATCAGGATATTGCCCTCAACAATCCGGGTCTTCAATTTACCCCCCTCGGAAGGCTGGAATGCTGAGTCAATCTTGAGCCTGGGGAGATTTGATCTGCCAAATTGCAGGCAGCCGGCAGTCAGCAGAAGTAGCCTGCAATTATAGCACTCTATTATCCTCTGCGCCACCAAGGCTCATGCAAACAAAAGATGCAAATAAAAGGCAGGGAAAATAGAAAGTTTCTCCTTGGTACCAAAATGATGTTGGTTTGGATGCCAGCCGAATCCTTCAATGGGGACCAAGAGAACTCATTGGATGATCTTAAGATCTGGACAGATATGTATGGAAGATGTTTCTTCAGGTAACCTGATCCTAAGACATTTAGGACTTTGAAAATTGAAACTATCACTTTGAATTAGATCTGGAAATAGACTGGCAGCTGTGTAGATGAGAATTGGCATGTGCGGACATGTGGCTCTATTTTGGACGCGAAGGTTTGGTAACCTGTATTTTGCAAACAAAGAAAAATCGATTGTTCTTCACACGTAGGAAGCTTGAGTTCAACTTTGGAGAAATGTAATGAGAAGGTTAACAGGTTTTGAGTTAACAGCCATACAGGAAACTTTTCTGGGTTTCCACTAGAAAATGGGGTGTTGTCTCGCCTTTCCCTTTGATTTGAGGAGTTCTGATTTAACTAGGAACTAAGGAGAAACTTCCTGTTAGTAAGAACAATTAATCAGTGGAATAGTTTGCCTCCCAGAGTTGTGGGTGCTCCACCATTGGAGTCTGTGGCGATTCTCAGTCATCCAAGTCATGGTTTTTTTTCAGGAGGAAACTGGATTTTCTTGTTGTTGTTGTTTTTGAAGACGTTTCACTTCTCATCCAAGAAGCTTCTTCAGCTCTGATAGGATAGTGGGGAATGGAAGGATGGATATTCCTTGCAGACAGCTGGTCATTTGCATCCTTTTAGAGGGTCACTGAAGCCACTTGGAGATTTGTCTGTGTCCTCAGGGTCACCCGAGTAATGCAAATGGTTTCTGCAGTCTGCAATTTTTCCTCTGGAAATCCATTCCTTATTCCCACCCCATTCTAAGGGGGTTCATCCCAAATTGCATAGCTCAAAGTCTGTGCGGATTATCAGTCCTCCAGATCATGGTTGTCCCAAAGGGGCTTTTTCTGGAGGCAACCGGACTTCGTTTCTCCTTCTCTCCGCCACTGGAGGCTTTGAAAGCAGGCTGGGCAACCATTGGACAAGGATGGTGCACAGTTTCCTGCCTTGGGCAGGGGGCTGGGTTAAAGACCCCTGAGGTCCCTTCCTGCCACTGGATTCTAGTCCTTGAGCTCCTGTTCTGGTTTTGCTGAAATGGGGCGACTTCCTTTAATTCAAAGCCATTTCCCCCCCTAATTTGCAAGTTAAATATTTCATGACGAATAATCATTATTGCACCTGAGCATTTACACAGTTAAAGTGTAATTTCTTAAGTTTGTAATTAAGCAAATGGAGGGGAAAAAAACCCCCACGATAATTGAAGGTATATTATAGCCCTGCTAATTGCTGGTGGGAGGCTCACATTTATACTTCTGCCCAGATTAAAGAAAATGGTGGCTTATTCTTCAGTTCATAGTTATCGTTTAACTTTTCCTCGGAGATCTTGCTTTCATTTACATCGTTTCATCTACAAGGACCTCACTTCAGAATCTAACTTTAGGCTTGGCACAGCCAGGGCTTTCTATCTTCCTCCAGAAGACCTTGGTCTTCTTTTGGAAAGGGGCTTTTTAAGGAGTGTTTATGGAGATTCTCAATCATCTAGGTCATCATGATGGTCTCAAAGGTGCTTTTTCAAAAAAGTACCCTTTGAAAGGAAAAAAAGGCAACGGGGCTATGTTTTGTTTCTGCTTCTCATGCAAGAAGCTTGATCAATTCTGGCTGGATGGTGTTGCGAGGGAGGGAAGGGTCACTTCTGACAGCTAATCCGGACAGTTGTTTAAAGAGCAAACCAGGCTCCTTAAGGCAGCTAGGTCGCTCCTTCAAACTCCTCCTAAGGTGGGCAGTCACCTCTGTTCACTTAGGAAGGTAGCCTCGAGCAGCAGAAAGCACACACTCCC
>JAOYMU010000001.1:125093325-125103720 GCA_025802295.1 Psammodynastes pulverulentus | reverse complement strand
GCCGCTCGGGCAAACCGGTGGAAAAAATATGGCTACCGGTTCGGCCGAACCTGCCCCCCCCCCCGCGTGCGCGCGCTTACCGATTGTCTGCTCTCTGATCATCTGCGCATGTTTTTTAGCTGGAAAACATGTGCAGATGATCGGAGAGACCTCCCCGACTCTCTCCAATGATCTGCTCCTAGAGGTGAGAGCCTCGTGGGCAGCTTGGCTCAGGGCATGGCGGCCGCTGCCCAGCCAGCTCCACTTGGACCAGCAGAGGGAGGGAGGGATGGCGGGGGTGCTCCGGCATGGCATGGCTCCAGCCACCCCCATTGCCCCATCACAGGCCGGCCGTCACCAAGGGCAGCGAGCGCCGGCAGCGAGTGCTAAAAACCAGCGCACACATGCGCAGAAGGGTGGGGGAGCACGCATGGAGGAAATGTGCACGCATGCGCAGAAGGGTGGGGAAGCACACGTGCGCCTGGGGGAAACGTGTGTGCACGCGCGCAAAAAAACAAAAGTACCGAATTGGTAACAACTTGGAGAGGAAACCACCACTGATACACTTGTCTGTAAATGTAAATTAAAAACATTAATGACAATAGTATAAACAAGAATGATAATATCCTTTAACAATGTGTATAAATATGAAAATATCCAGGATAATCAGCTAATGAACACCAGTCGATAATATCCTAACACAAAAAATTAAAATTTACAACATGGGCATCCATCTAATAATAATAATAATAATAATAATAATAATAATAATAATAATAATAATAATAATAATAATAATAATACAGTAATATGTCACTATTAAACATCAATGGCTATCAAGAAGATGGCATTCACAGTTGCCCCAAAATAATTCATTTTTAATGATTTCTGGAAGGCTGTCAGAGTTAGGGAGAAATCTAATCATTAAAGAAAAGTCATTCTATAATATCAGAACCATGACAGAGAGACATCATTTATTAGCTTAAATCCCCCTTATCATATAGAAATGCACGATCCCCAGAATTTCTTTCACAATGACTAAACTGAACAATCTAGTTCTGAGTGAAGAAGGTGGGCCTGAAAATTATTTGGCATCAAGCCATGTAGAGCTCTATAAAACAATACCAGTAGTTTGAATTGTATTTAAAAGCTTATTAAGGCTTTCACCACAGGTTTATGAGTTTCTGGTAATTTTAGTGTGCCAGCAAGTGGGCTGTTGCATTTTGAACAATTGTAACTTATGAATGATCTTCAGAAGCATCTCCAGTTAGAGTCCATTGACATAATCTATTGTGCATTGATAAGAACATGAACTGATGTTATGAGGTTCACACAAGTGGCACACCAAACTAAAGCTGGGAAAGAACCCACTTACAGTCTCTACCTGCCCATCTAGTAGTGCTTGCAAATCCAGGAAGATCCTCAAACCACAGCTGATCCTTCAAGGTTTGTACTTCCCCTTCAAGTGACAACATGAGAGCTTCAAATTGCATCAGCAGCTTCATGTTACTTGAATTCAGTTTTAGCTTGTTTTGCCTGCCCTCCAGAAACCAACATAAGACTTTCTCAGCATCAACAGTGTGGTGAAGTTGGATATCTTCAATAGACTGGTATGAGCTTTCCTTGTAGTAATTTACCTGCACTTGTAGCAACGGATGGCCTTGACATTTGATATAGTTGTTAAAAAATACAGGAAAGCATAAACCTTGCAGCACTCCTGAATTCATGTGTTTTGTTTCTTCTATTTAACCTTACACCTTCCTCTTTATACCTATTCCATTAAAGAGAAGGTCAGAGATTGGGCAATAGTTGTCAAAATTAGTCTAACCCAGGGATGGACTCTTGAGTAAGTACAGGTAGTTCTCATCTTACAACCATTCATTTGGTGGCCATTCAAAGATAGAAAAGCATTTAAAAAAAGTGATGTATGACCATTTTTGACACGGCAAAAAATGACAAAAACACACACATTAGACACTTGTTCAGAGTCCATAGAATAAAAGAGGTCCCATCTAACATCACAAAACGTTGTTCCAGTCACCATTGCAGACTTTGCCCATGAAAAGTCAAAATCTAAGTGAGCCATACAGTCAGAAATGGGAATCAGCACCAAAGTAACGTACTTTCTCTTTGAATGCCCTATCTGAGGGTTTCTCAACCTGGGTCACTTTAAGATGTGTTAACTCTGCAAGTTACACATCTCAAAGAGGCTCATTTTGAGAAACCCTGGCCTATCCTATGCTCCCCTGACCCATCGCTACAGAAATTTGCTTGCCCTTCCCATTCCTGTGTAGCCTATTCCCATAAAACAGGTTCCCAGTTCCACTCACAACCTCGTTTCACATCTAACCTTCTTTTTCTGCAATGTGGAATACTTACCAGTGTCCCATGTGCTAATATTATGAGGAGCACTAGATTGATGTTCCAGCTGCCTCTTCATCAACTGATTCATGGTCAGGGCTCCCAAAGAACCTCTTTTCATTTGTCGGAACTGAGCTGCAAGTCAGAAATTAATATATTTGTATGATTTTCAGTATTATTTACTGTTCATTTACAATTATGTATACCCATCTTGTTCTACAAAATGAACTTTTCTGCTCTGTAATATAGCTCTACACACATTCAACCAACGGGTTGGTATTCAATGAAGTGTGCTCAAAAGGGATGATGATTGTCGAACAGACCTACAATTGTACCTGCAATTTTATTTATGTCTCCCAATTTGCTCTAGATCATGAGGACAACCTTTGGATCCACATGGCATCTTACTGATGAATGTCACACTGAAAATATTTCAATTACTTTTTTTGTATAAAGGGCTCAAGGCTGACTCAGCCTTCCTTTCTTTCAAGGTTGGTAAAATGAGGATCCAGATTGTTAGGGGCAATATGCTGGCGTTGTAAACTGCTCAGAGAGTGCTATAAAAGCTCTATGGAGCAGTATATAAGTCTAAGTGTTATTGCTATTGCTATTGCCTTTATTTCAATCTTTAGTACTCCAAAGCATTTTTAAAATGTGAGATTGATTCTGTGGTTGAATTGTTGAATAGATTAAAATTCCATTTCCAATTGATATGATTTTTCATTTTAAAAATGTTTGTCAACATCAAATTAGAGAATAGCATAACTTTCTTCTCTAATGCTTTGCTTAAATCCAGTTTATTACACACAGAATTTCCCAGCAAAATGCAGCCATTAAAATTTTGGAGCAAACATTCCTTCCTAGTGCATAAATTGTTGCCAAAAACAGAGGAAATTGATTGTTTTTCTTTCTTATTTTATTTATTTATTTAAAACATTTATATAGCTGCAACAACTCTTGGCAGCTCTCAAGCAAAAGTTAAAACAATATATAAATCACATTAAAACTATTAAACTAACCAGTTTAAAATATTATAAACAACAAAGACTGAGCACCAAGTCAACCTTCTAGAGTACCAATATACAATCTTACAATTTTTTAGCTTTTATAGTGGAAATTAAACTCTTCCAGATACTTTCTTCTGCATGAAAGAACTAACTTTGAAAATTACTATATTTATCTCATTTTTAAGGAAAACTTTGATTTTAAACATTGGAGTTGAGGAGGCTAAAATTATTGAAAAAAATCTCATTAGCATTTGTAAACCAATAAAGTATATACAGATTTCTGATTAAATTGTTTTCTCCACAAAACATTTTATTCTTTTTTATTTTATTTTTACCTATTTTATTATTTTATTGAGATCTTTTTTTCCTATTAGTTATTTCTAAAAATGATCTGCAAGTCTATTCTTGCTTATGCTACTTTAACATGCTTTACATGGCTCTGTAAATGTAGATATGATTTTCTCTCCCTAAGCATCTCACATTTAATCAAGTAGAAAATATCAACGTTCACTGTGGTTATAATTCAGTACAAGCAGGAAAAACAGGAAAAGGATTTAAAAGTGTGGAAAAATAGAACTAAATGCAACAAGAAAAATCTATTGGTTTTCCTGAATGATATAGAATTAGTGAAAACATAAAGGGTGTACATGCTTTGCAAATTTATATCAGATTGAGTGAGATCCTAGTATCTGACACTGGTCTGGATTAGGAAAAACCTAAAAGTAGTTTCCCCTTGATCAGTGTTTCTCAACTTTGGCAACTTTAAGATGTGTGAACTTCAACTTGCAGAATTGTATGTGTAACGATTGAAATATAGCTATCCTACCCAACAGTATGTGAACATCATTACTTATGAAAAGTACATTTATCTAAAGATTGTGTTCTGATAAAAAGATAGATGATGATAGCCTTCAGAAGTTGTGGGTGCCCGTCTTCAAAAATTGTGGGTGTGCCATCACTGGAGGCTTTCATAAAGAGACTGGACAACCATTTGTCTGAAATGATATAGGGTCTCTAAGGTTCCTTCCAACTCTTTTATTTTGTGTTCATGGATGATAATATAAAATGACTCCTCAACCCTTTAATTTTCTGTGAATATAAACCTCATTATGATAGAATGCCAACTCCATTCTGGTACTTTTAGAGTTAATTAACACAATACACACATAAACATTTACGAGTGGAGAGAAGTAATGCACCAGATGGCAAAACATACTAAGAAGCACAAATGCAGTAAACATTGGTTTCTTTCTTCAAAGTCAGGGGAGAGCTTACTTGACATGGAAGAGTGGCTACTTATCTCTGGTACACCTGCTTCAAGTGTAGGAGCAGAAGATGACTCCCTTGGCATTTCTAAGGTTGAAAGTACTTTAGTTGATACATCTGCAAAAAGAAATATTGCTTGGAACTCAGAAACTTTTGGGGGGCTTTTGAAATCAGAAAACAATTATTCATAAACTGCCTTTTTCTTTCAATTTTTCCATTTTTTTCTTCCTGATATTCCTTTTTATCACCTTGGCACTTAAAATAGAAATTGTGATGAGAAAACCATTTATTTTCCTTTGTACTGCACTAAAATTAGATTTACACATACATATGCTGGAGAATCTTTTTCAATATACGGCTTTCTCCTATGTAAATGTTTAATTTCCATGCATCCCTATAAAGACAATTTTGAAATTACAAAATGCCACCTCACTTTTTTTCTAACACAGATTATAAGAAAAAAGCAATGGAGGAATGCAAATAACATTTGGGCTCCCTAAAACACACAAACTGTGCCTTCCTATGAACTCATATTTAATATACACAATTCACCATCATAATGGGTATATTATCATCATGCATATGTACATTTTAATGCTCTGTTATATTTTCCTTACACCTCTAAAAGGCAGCATGTTAGAAAATGCTGCTATATGTGGGACTTCCAAGGGAAGTATGGGAACTGAAAATGTCTTCATGAAAGTGGAGCTGAGAACTGCAGCAAAGATTAAGGAAACAGTGAGTAAAATCTCTCCAGATAAAGAGAGGATGGGAGATCGTTCACATGTGCTCCGGGCAACTGCTCCTATGAAGAGACTGCAGGACAGCAGTTTTTGGCCATTTTGAGCCCTGGCAGACGAACGGATTAGCCATCTTGCTCACAACCATAGTGGAACCTTTTAAGGGACACTAGGTTAACAAAACTCCCTTTCTAATCATTCTCAAAAATTGCTTATTAATCATCTTAAAGCTATTTGGAATGACAATTTTTAAGTCACTGGGTGAATTTATCTTCAACTCTGAGCAAAGAAAAAATAAATGTATGCTTTAGAACTTTAAAAAATGAAATAAACAGCAAAAAGCTAAATATACTTTATCTAAGAAAAAATCTAAAGGATTAAGAATCCAGATAGACTTGGAGTATTGACTTTGACTATACGATTTTAGAATTAACTGTGAAAAATAAATAGCTTCTCATGGGAAAGAGATTTATTTTGACTATCTTTATAAACAATGACAAAGCAAGCTTTATGATTTTAGAAACCTGATGTTAGAAGGAACTAAAGATTCAAAACCGGAGGAAAAACATACATCTCAATATCAGTTAAATGTTAAAGGAGATCTTTTAAAAATGGAGCCAGAAATTAGCAACTACAATATCCACACTGTTGATAATGATGTCTGCTTCTATGGATGTCCAAAAGTCATTAATGAAGGAATGACATATATAGAACAAATTTTAATTGATCAGACAGAAAAGGTACTGAAAGTAGAACTACAATAGGACAAGGTAATGATTTGGAAAAGGATGCTTTACTGGATACAAGAAAGAAACCGATGAAATTTTAAAAATCAAAAGAGAAATACAAATGATAAATCAAGAGAATGACCAAGAAAATGTTTTCTTATTAGATCTACAAAAGAGATTTATTAAAGCCTTTAAGAAATCTATTGATGAGATAAAGAAGATTTGAAGAGAATACAAATCCTATGACAATATTCATTGAATTAAAGATTAAGACTGTAATAACTAAAAGGAAGGAATATAAAGTAAGTTTATACGATCAAAGTTAAAATAAGACATTTTTGGCAAAGTTCTGGCTATCCTTTATGGGCATTTTCTGATATAATAAACAAAGTATGGAATATGGGATGAACATATAGCTATAGCCTTATTGGTGTTAAGAACTACTATTAGATTTTTTTAATAGTTATATTAAGGTTCAATGTCATTTCTTTTTTCTTTTTGTTTATTTTATACTTTATATTTTTTCTTGTTTTTCTTTTTTTTACACTTTTTATTCTTTTTTTATTTTTTCCTCTTTCTAGAAGTTTAGTTCAGATTAGTTCTTATTATTATAATTCTTAATAAAACTTATATCGTAGAAAAAGAAAAAGAAAATTCTGTGATATAGAATCAAACTCCATACTATGGCTGAGCCTTCCAAAAAATGTTATTATAATTGTGATATTGCCTGATTTATACATTTCAATATCTGAACCATTTACCAAGTGAATGCATCAGATAAGCCTCCATATTCTAACCATGTTGTCTGAGTAAAACTGGATCCTGCAGGCATTTGGATTACATGTGTATATTACTCCCATGTCCGTATTGTAAGTGTCTTCAGGAGCAATTGTTATTTGAGAGATATGGGGATAAGGTAACAACGTTCATATAATGAATAGAGCCAATTTTGCTAGGACAATTGGGATGTGGATAAAGTACTACAGCTAAAATTCTAAATATATTTGACTACAGCCTTATAGTCAAATGATTTAACTCACAAAATAGAAGACACAAGATTCAAGGTTATGATTGGAGCATGATGATGATGATGATGATGATGATGATGATGATGACAATGACAACTAATCTTAAGCCTGGAAGTTGCCATCTACTTTGCTTAATACTGATTACTGCCATTCTATTCTTAGACCAATATTCCTCTGGAAGAATTGCAGAATATATATATGAAGAAATAAGCAACGGAGTATTTTTCAAATATTTTCAAGTTCCAGAAAAGTGGCAAATGGAAAATTTGAACAACTTACTATGAATCAACTCCTTTCCACAAAACCTTTACTGTTGAGGAAACGATTAAGCTGATAACAAAGAGAGCTCACTAGAAATAAATGATGCCTTACTGATCTTTCAACTTTCCCTTCTCTCCTAAAGGCTTTTGTTTAACTTAGATAGTTGGGTTAGGAAAGAGATCTGGAAGAAATGCAAAGGAATCTTACTGTGAACTTTACTCAGATTCGATGTTTTCTATTTCTTTATATTATAAATCGCTATTTTACAGTCACTCAATTTTGCTAGGCTCTTCTTCCTTGAAAAAAAAAACAAATCCAGTGTGATAATCAGATCATTTCATAATGCATAGGTAACCGGTGTTGCTCACCTGTCTCTTTCTGTTCTCCCAGCTTATCTAAGATGTTGAAGGAAATGTCCAGGTATTCCCTCTGGATGGCACTCACAGCAATCTTCCTCTGCTTCCTCTGTCTAGGAACTATTTGGATTTTAAATTCGGATTCTTCAGCTTCTTCCTCTTGCTTTGGTTCTGTACTTTGTTCTGTATCAGATTCCGCACTGGCATCCGGCTTCTGACTTTCAGCTTGGCTATCAGAGTCCTCAGGGAGCTTAATAAAGACCGTTTTCCCAGTTGAACTCGGAAAGGGCCCAACAGGTTTAATATCTTCTATGCATAAGTCAGAGTTATCATCAAGGGACACCTCCGAGAGAGCAAATGATTTTTGCAACATATCCCGTTTTTGTTTTAGTGTCAGGGGGCTGCCAGGGGATATCCCTTGTACATCTTCCGGCTTAGCTAGCTCATCAACACCCTTTTGACTTTCAGGGGTAGTTGGGGGAGTTTTGTCTTGTGCAAATGATACAAAATGACTCACTTCACAACTTTGGGTTACAACTTTGGAACAATCTTCAATGCTGAATTGCACCAGCGGCGTTATGCTAAGACTGACGATAGAAACACTGGTAGGACTTGATGGCGAGGAGGCAAGTGTCATCCTAGAGTCAATGTCACACAACTGACTTGTGAGATCAGTCTCTTCCTCATCACTTTCCACTATTCTCAGAGGAGGGAGTGTCTCAAAAACTAAGGAGTCGCTATCTGAATTGGAAACAATGGACTGTTTTTCGGGGCCTGACGTTGAATCAGATGACAGATCTATGAGATCTAAGTCTTCCTTTGGAGGAAAAGTTTTAGCTGGGGAATCTATGGTCACTTCATATGGCTCCATGCAGTTTAGCCTGACTTCCGGTATGATAGGTCGTCGCCTTGTTTGACTTCTTCCCGGGACAGCTGGAATATTATCCTTCTCTCCTGTATCTTGTTCTTCTGTTTTGGTAGAAGAATTTTGCTGTGGTTGTCCATAATCATTCTGCCTCAGTGTGGTGTAAGTGGAAGCGGCAGGTGGCTTTTCTAAGTCACAGTGGTCTATGCATGATTTCCGACGGTGCTCGTCTAATGTAAACAACAGGGAGTCTGCATTTCCTATGTCAAGAGATTTTTGTTTTAGAGAGCGCAGTTTCTTTTTCTGAATGCTTTCTTCTCTCATACAGCGCAGAATATTGTCTTGCAATATGCCAGTTTCTCTATATTCAGCCAGTTCTATTTCACCTAGAATAGAAAAAGCTGGTACTATTCCATTCAATGTCATTCTGCATTTCCATATTTAAGCTATATTGGCATTTTAGATAAAATTCCTGCTTATAACTACAAGGCTACATTGAATGGATGCAGATAGTTCTAGTCCTAATCCTAAAGAGATTTTCCAGGATGACGCATGAAACCAGTTAACAAGAACAAGATGGCAACATTAAAACACTAATTTTAATATTAATAACACCACACTTAGCTTACCATCTTTTTTACAGCTACTGATTCATGCCTCAGTTCAATTCTGACAATGTTTTCATTTATGGGAAGATTGTAAAAACAGAAAACCTAGTGAAGTTTTCACTATGTTTAGCAGACTAGATATTGAACAGGAGAAAAGAAAAATAATTTTTATGATATTCTAAATTATAACTGACTCAATCTTACAGGGCTGACAGCAATAGAATAAGCCATTACTTAGTATTTTATAAGTGGCAATTTTATTGCATTTTATTTTACAATATCCAGAATACAAGTGCAATATCTAACTAGGAGAGGATGACTGAATTGATGTTAAAAGGTCAGACTTATTCAGGCATATAGCATAATTAAGTCAGAGACTTATATGCTGGCTGTGATTCTCCTGTGTGGATGAGAAAGATCTGAAGGACAGTAACAATAATACCTAGTTATAACACTCCTAAATCAAAACACAAAATTAAGACTAATGTATTTATGTTACAAAAAGATTGGTTTTCACTGAAATTATAAGAAACTGCTTTATTAAAAGTGCAGCTGGCAAATGGAACTATTTCCCATAAAGGTGATACATTGTCCTTCTATGAGAATGATGTTTTTCTTTGTTGGATACTGTCTATCTCTGAGATTTCTGCACTGAATAGGGGCTGACTATAGACCAGTGATGGCTAACCTTTTTGGCACCGAGTGCCCAAACCGGAATGCGCATGCATGTGCACATGCCAGAATGCCAGAAACCTGAAGACCAGTTGGCCGGTGTGCGCATGTCTGTTTTTGGGACATTTTGGGGAGCGTTTTCAGGCCATTTGGGGGCCAAAAACAACCCAAAAAATGACCTGAAAACAGCATGAAAATGGCCCAGAAATGACCCAGAAAACAGCCCCAAAAATGACCTGAAAACGGCCTGAAAACGGCCCAGAAAATAGCCTGAAAAATGGCCTGAAAACAGCCCAAAAATAGGCCGGGTTTTGGGGCATTTTTCAGGTTGTTTTCCGGCGGTCCGTTGCCCATGAAGACCAGCTGATTGGTGCACATGTGTGTGCCAGGAACCAGAAGAGCAGCTGGCAATGGTGCGTGCCATAGGTCTGCCATCACGGCTATAGACCAGGGGTTCCCAATCTTTTTCGGCTTGCGGCTCCCTTACGTGCTTCCGGTTTTTTCCGCGGCTCCCTTCAAATTTT
>JAOYMU010000001.1:124995527-125006114 GCA_025802295.1 Psammodynastes pulverulentus | reverse complement strand
ATCTGGATTCTTCCTTGTCCATCTATCCACTTAACGATCTCCTCTCACGAGCTGGCTGCAGGTCACCAATCTTCTTCTGCTTTCTGTCAAGTTCCTTCAGTGATCAGTCGCCGTTCGTACACTCACATGGAAATAGATCTCCCGCCGTTATCTCTCCGATCTCTCTCTTCTCGGTTGATTTAAAATTGTTCACACTTTAAGTCAGTTCAGCTTATCTATCTTCTACAATGCCACACGCCGCTTTGTTATTCCCTTCCATCTAGCGTGATATGGGGTAACTTTGTGTCCGCCATCTTCTAAAGGGCGAACACTGTGCCTGGAAAACCAGAGTCTCTCTTGCAGCGACGGGCGAGCGCCCTTCACCACGTCGCTCCGAGAGTATCCCCATACCTTCACTGATTCCCTCGCGATCTGTGATCCTCTAGGGATTTATTCCAGACAACAGAATCGGGAGTGAGAACCGGAGCCCCATTCTTAGTCCCGCATCGCTACCCCAACGTCACTGGAAGTCCACATATTTATAATATTTTGATGATATAGAAGTTCATAAATTGTGGACCTGTTTTACAAGGTGAGAGAACTATGCTAATGAAATATATTTATTACTATTCAACCAGGGAAGCCAATCTATGTGTATGTTTGTTATTTTGTTTTGATTAACATTTTTTTCCTCCTTTTTCCTTGTATTTTGTATTTTGGAAATAAAATTAAATGTATTTAAAAAGTAAAAAAGAAAATCATGATTCCAGAAATCAAATCTCCTATCAACCCCACTTCTGTAGTCAGTAATTCAGCTGAAATATTTTTTCCCATAGATCTAAAGTATAAATTAGAATATCACCTGAGCCCTTGGGTTTTTGAGCTTAAGAGCTGTCATGTTCTCAGTAAGGAGAATCAGGAAAACCACCTGGTTTCATGATTCTGTCTCTGGCTTAAGAGAGATTCTAAGAATAAAATTGAGAATTTTGCTATTTATTACATGTCACAAACCGGAGTCTAAAGCAGAAGTTCCAACAATATAGTTATTTGGGTATGAACTCTTCCAGTAATATCATTTGTCCCAATATGAATAAGAATAAAGAACTTCAGCATATTTTATGTTTCCACTGTTGTGTGCTGTAAAGACAAGCACTTTTCTTAATTAAACTGCATTAGAAACTCAACAGCTTCCTCACTGAAATGCCAGCAATATGAATTCATTATTTGTTGGAGGTAAACTGCTCTAAATCCCATGTTACTCATTTGGATCCATTTTATAATAATTACTAAAATAAAGTTAGTAAATATTAATAGCATTATAAATTCTATAGAATCTTATTCAGGTACTATAAAGCCCAGATTATCTTTCATATTAATTTGTCAAGAATTGCTACATAGCAGTTTTGTTAACATTAGCTTTACAATGCATAAACAAACCCCTAGAGAAAGGATATGGAAAGAGACAAGAGGTAGCCTCAGCTTCTGTGCAACGAAATTTTTTAACAATAAAAAGGAAAAAAAACTTACTGCTGGTAATAGAGGTATCTATCCTTTAAGCTTCCGTTCAAATTTCATGAATAATTGAAATATTCTCCATTTCTTACCAATATATTTGCAAAGTATCTTATAATTCTTTCTCTCTTTTTTCCTTTTTAAAATTTTATTTCTGTGGCTTGCAGGAACAACTTGCAAACCAAATTTACAAACCTTGCATTTACAGCAAACCAAAATTCAGTTAATATAAAGTTAGCTCATATGCAGTTGAGATTACCAAGTTACTGTTATATGCTACTATTTCAATATGCACTTGATTCAATAAAAATTACGTGCTGCTTATTCAGATAAAAACAGTATGGTACCAAGCACAAAAAAGTAGATTTCGTTCCATTCCATGATTTCAGGGATTTCATCCATTTCATGGATGAAAATCTTAAAGCGGAAAATGACCAAGAAGCTTAGAAACCCCCGGAAAAATAATGACAAAAGCTAGTCCAGCCCAATACCACTGAAAAAGAAAAAATCCAAGAAAAAACCAGTATGGTTACACAAAGACCTTTCTAATAAATTGAGACAAAAAGAATATGTATAAAAAATGAAAAGAGAGATACACATAATTAAGGCAGAATACCAGCATATAGCCCAAATCTGCAAAGTTGGAGTTAGGAAAGCTAAGGTTCAGAATGAACTAAAACTTGCAACAAATGTCAAAAATAATTTTAAAACATTCTTTCAACATATAAAAAAATAAGAAAAAAAACAAAGAAACAATTAGTCCACTAATGGGAGAAGATAGCAAGGAAGTGACAGGCAGCAGGAAGAAAGAAGACCTCCTTAATTCTTTTTTTGCATCTGTTTTCAGGCAAAAAGAAAAAATAGCCCAACCTATCAAAAGGAGAACTGTAAAAGATAGACCAGTTAATACAAATTAAAATGGGCAAGAAAATGATGTCCATTCTAGACAAGTTCAAATCATCAGGACCTGTTCGTCATGTTGCCACCACTGCTTCCTGATGAGGAATTTCCCCCTTTTGTTTTGGCACTGAACAGAATGGGAAAGGTTCTCTCTAGCTGTGGGGAAGGCCAAAGTAGCAGCATCCTCCCTTCAGCTCCTTCATCTGATTTAATGTTTCTCCCGCAGAAAGCAGGAGAAATTCATTGCTGAGGCTATGTGGAACGTAGGTTTTCCTGCCAAGTGACTCCTCTAGTACAATTCAGTTTGGTGAAGGGTCGCTCTAGAAAGAGTGCAGAGAAAAGCAGCAAAGATGATGAAGGGACTAGAGGCTAAAACACATAAAGAATGGTTGCTGGAATTGGGTATGACTAGTTTAATGAAAAGAAGGACTAGGGTGACACAGCAATGTTCCAATATCTCAGGGGTTACCACAAAGAAGAGGGAGTCAAGCTATTCTCCAAAGCACCTGAGGGCAGAACAAGAAGCAATGGATGGAAACTAATCAAGGAGAGAAACAGCTTAGAACTAAGGAGAAATTTTCTGACAGAACAATTAATCAGTGGAACAACTTGCCTCCAGAAGTTGTGAATGTTCCAACACTGGAAGTTTTTTAAAAGATATTGGATAATCACTTGTCTGAAATGGTGTAGGGTTTTCTGCCTAAGCAGGGGGTTGGACTAGAAGACCTCTAGGGTCCCTTCCAACACTGTTATTCTATTCTATTCTATCACACCCCACATACATTTAAGAATTGAGAACTACATGGATTTCAGAAAATTATCTTTAATAGTAGCTGGGGTAAAAACATAACCTTGAAAGTATATTCTCAGGCTGACTTATAGCAAGCCTATTAAAGTCAAGCCTCTTTTCACAACTTTTTCTTCCCTTGCCCCCAAAATCTGGGCTGGGCTGCCTCTTTTCAAGCCAGCCAAACCTGTTTTTCACTCTCTTACAATACATCCTGCTAAAGCTGGAGTCCCCAGTATGGTGCCTGGATTTCCAAGAAACCTGTGGATCTTCTCTTCACTCCCGCTTCTTCTAACCTTTCACATTAAAAGTTTTTTTTTTTTAAATGGGAAGTTGATGCATCAATTTCCAGTATTATCTTTATTTCCAAGAATGCCTCAAGGTTATAAATGGGCTTCATAGTTTGTCTTAAATAATAGCAATTACGGGCAGCAATGTGTAGTCACTTGTCAGAAAAAAGACAAGTATGAGTAGCTGGTGGGTTTGAGAGTTTGTGGAGAAATATGGATATAGCAGTGCTCGCAGGTGACTATTTAGAAGCCATTGTGTCACTTACCAAGTCCAATATGCTCTCAAAATTCTAAATGTATCTACCAGCCCACAAAGGTAAAGCATTCCTGCAGTAATAATGGATAGTTTTGGTTTAATGTGCTAGTGGTAGTTTGTAAGCCAGTTTATTATTTAATGTATAATGCCAACTATGAATTGTGGGTTTATTCAGAATTGTATAAATCCAATCAAAGGCTGAGTCATTGGTATAGAGAAGTAGAAGTAACCATCTACTGAAAACCTATTCCACTATAATAATAAAGATAGCAGAATTATGGAGGGAAGGAAATATTTAGTAATTGCACCTTGAAGTATTATTTTATTAAAGTGCACCACCCATTATGTTGCACTATTGAATATAATGAAGTGCTGAAACAGTTTTCCTTGCTCTAACATGTTCCCTTAAAATGTGAAATGTTAGCTATCCAGTAAAAAAGTATTGGACTTCATCCAACACAGTTCAGGTGAAATAAAATATTTGATGGGTAGAGTTGTTCTGTTTAGGTTTATACCATCAAGAGAGATTCTAGCTATCATTTTACTCTTCAGAACAAATTCACAATCCTTAATTCTGAATTCTGTGCAGACGTTGTGTTGTGTACTGAATCCAAATAGCAGTGTGCATGCTTTTAAGAGTATGAGGCACTTTCTTTAGTTATTTAACAGCAGCATTCAACATGAAGGAGCCTTCATCTTTATTACAAACCACAGGCATGGCTTAGCTAGAAATTTTCTAGCCATGTATTGCAGATGCACTTTGAGACACTGGCATATAAAACCAATGATGCATTTAGAAGATAGTCTTTCCAGCTAATAAATTGCTAGTGGTCCCAGTGAGACTTTCAAGAGGTATGTGTTTACAAGGCAATGATTAAAATGTATTTCAGGAGCTATGCAACATGATTCAGCATATATTTATTCAGAAGAACCTCCTATACACTCCTGAATAAGGCTTTCAACAAACTAAAAACTACTGTTGAATTTCAGAGTATTAGTAGTAGTATTTTTAGTAGTCTTTGGATTTTTTCTTAAATTTCTGATTCAGGAATCTGTTCATCTGGTGGTATATGCAAACCCTATCCTTTGCTACTAAACTACAGAAAAATATACAGGTGTAGGTTTTTACACCAATAATTGTTGAGTAGCATTGAGCTTCGGGGATTTAGCAATCATGGTCTAGACAACAGATTTCTGTAATACAATTGCCAATGAAACTCCAGGAAATCTGTTGTCTAGAGTCCACACTCACTAAACTCTAAAGCTAGACATTACCCAAACCACAGAAAAATCTATTAACACAGTGTAATTGTGTTGCATGAAGATCTGGAACTGGATTCAATTTATGCATATTAGAAGACTGTCTAAAAAGCATAGACAATTATCAAATCTAGGTTTCCAATGATGCTGTTTCTTCATTTTTATTCAGTGTTTCAAATATTTGGAAACAAATTCAGGTTTACAATTTTAATTGTTCACTTTCTGAAATAAATTCCATTTGTTTAAACATTCATGCACATGTGCATATCAAAGATAAGGCTAGCTGTCCAGGTTAGTTCTGCATTCCAGAAGAATTGTAGTGGAACATTCACTACCTGGTGCCTTATTCTACAAAAGGTTTCAATTATTATTAAATTTATTTGAGTAGCAAAGTGTTACTCTAGGTGGCTCACAACAATAAAAAAATGAAGAAATAAAAAAGTTTAAACAAAGTGAAAATGAAATAGAAAACTATAATAAACAATGAAAAAGAAAACAAAAGAAAATACACCAATATGATTAGTAAAAAAAGATGAGAGGGGAGCAGAGAGTGGCAGTGGGGAGATGGAATTTGCTGTCAATTTAGCAACCATCTTTATTTCTATACTGTACTTACAACAAATTTCAAGTGGTCCATCAAAGCTTAACTAGTTTCTCTTTGGTACTTTACGCAAATGCTACTGCATCATCACACAAGAGCTATCTTGTTCTGATAACAGTGTCTTGCTTTCTATTCTTTGAATTTTTCATTGTAACATTTGTTTTCACATTTTCCACAACAAATATTTTGTCTTGTTCTGTATACTTGATCTTTCATACACTTTTGTTCACAAAATGCATGCCATAATGCTACGTCACATGGTTGTCCAAAAGAGATGGCTTTCTTTAGAATAATGAAAGCAGCATCTCAATGTTGCACCATATGCTTCATCCCTTTGCACATATGTGGTGTGACAAGGCATGCACAAAAGGGTAGGTCTTATGTAAAACTGCTTTCATCATTCTACCATTCACTACTATGGACGTTGCTGTCACATTACTATTTATTTAGGGCATTTTTATCACAGTCCAACTCAGTCACAGTGACTCTGGATGACTTTCCAAAATAAAAGCCCAATACAAACCCAATAAACCCTTTCCCCCTTGTAATAACAATCAAACTAACCACTTGGTGGACTTCATTATGACCCTGGGGTCTCCAGGGTTGGCAGAATCATGTTTTCAGGGCCTTATGAAAGAGTGTCAAAGTGGAGGTCAATCTGACTTCCACAGGGATGATTTTCTACAGGGAGGGAGCTACCTTATTCTTGCTCTCACTAAATGGACCTCCTTAACAGAGATGGCCAGTAATATTCCCTGCCTTCCCATTCTGGTGGAGGCAGTTCTTCAAATTACCTAGCCCCAGGCCATTATGGCTTTAAAGTCAACAACCACCATCTTGAATTGGAACCAGATGCAGCTCCTGCAAGAAAAGTGGCACATGTGCAAATCTAGACTTGCACAGAACCAAGAGGACAACTTTGCATTTTGAACAACTGAAGCTTCCAGACAATTTTCAAGGACAGTCTCAAGAAGAATGCATTACAATAGTCAAGATTATATACTGATATAAAACTGACATTAATAAAATATAAACTGATATTAATATACTGGTTCATATTTCATTAACTAATGTAGCAATAGGTAAATTAATGTATTCTAATATCTTTAAGTTGTGATCAAAATATTTGTACTGTCAATGATTTAGGCAGGAAACAGGCTTATTTGAGAACTGAGGAAGAATGAGTTCACATTATGGTGTTTCTTAATGAGATTAGTTCACACAGCACACTAAAACTTAAAGTGATCTCCAGAGATTAGCTGATATGCGAGTCCAGCCATTGCTGTTTGTAATCCATGACTTTCTATTTGGTGTGTTGTATGAACATTTGCCACTCCATGCAAAGTTTTAAGAACATGATATCAACTAAGGACAAATATTATACTGGCAGTTTTAATTTCTAGCAATTCTGTTAGAATTGTTCGAATGTGTTAGAATGAATTCTAACATTCATTCTGTACTGTACTTTGGATTAGTAGTGAGGATAGACTGCTGCACATCTTTTCAGTACTGCTTCAAGGAAAAGGATCTCTATAGTCCTATTCAGCAAAAGTAAAAGATCCCCAAATACACCAATACAATTTACATCATTGTGATATGATTGAAATTACAGTATATGCAAGTCAGAAGCTTAAGATTATAATGGCCAGCATCTAAAACTATATATTAATGCCACTGAGTTTCTGAATGATTTGTGCATCATGCACCCAATGTTCAGAAAATGTCCCTTTGACACTCTATCAAAGTGAAAGTTGAGACTTTAAAGAAGCAGAATAGGAAAAGTATCAACACTTTTGAACTTTGCTGTTGGAGAAGATTCCTGAGTGTACAGTGGACAGCCAAGGAAACAAACCAGTGATCCATCAACAAATCAACCCAGAGTTCTCATCCAAGGCATCACATTATCCTACCTAGGACATATTATATGAAGGCCTAGCTCTCTGGAGAAGGCTTTAATGCTGGGAAGGTTGGGAAAAATGGACGACCAGCAGCAAGGTAGATGGACTCAATTACAGTGCATCATTAGGAGACTTGAAGGAACAGGTTAAGGAAAGAGCATTAATGGAGGAAATATATCTGGTCTCTAGTAGTCAAACCTGACTTGATGACAAGAGATCATAATCAGATAGTTTAGACTTGCTATTGATTATGAAAGCAACAGAATACCACTCTAAGATTTTGATAAGATCCAGCAAATACCTTGTAAATTATCTTCATGCCCTAAGGTGGTTTGTTGGGGCAAACCCAACTAAAGGCATTTAACAAACCGGGATTAAGCAAAGCATTGATCATATTTGAATATTACCAATAGCATATCCGAAAGCAAACCTGTTCCCCTATCTAAAACAGGCTGAATTTTAATTCTACCTCAGTTCCATTGCCACCACTCGGCACCTGATTTATCTGCAACAAGGCTGAAGCAGCGCCCCAGTGGAGAGCAGCAGGCGAAACGGAGCAAAAATGTTTTGCTCCGCAGCAAAAAACGGCCGTGGGCACCGGAGACCAAGGGCGTGTGGAGTGGAAGCAGCGGAACGAGGATGTTTCCAATACATTTGCAAGACAGACCGGTCGTTCCGGTTTTTTTATACCTTCGCGGGTATGTTTAAATTCAAGAGTTGGCACAAAGCACAATTGTAAGAAACAAGATAAGCGGAATGTCTATGGAGATTCTCAGCCATCCAGATCATGGATGTCCCAAAGCTGCTTTTTTTTTTCAAGAGACAACTGGACTTTCTGGTTTTTTCTCTGAAGACGTTTCAAGAAGCTTCTTCAGTTCAGAGCTTGAAGAAGCTTCTTGGATGAGAAGCGAAACGTCTTCAAAGAAAAAAAACCTGAAAGTCTAGTTGCCTCTTGAAAAAAAGCACCTTTGGGACACCAGATAAGCGGAAGAACAACAGAGGGCGGGCGAGTCCCGCGCGAGCGAGTGAGCGTTGCGCTACGAGCCAAGACATCCCAAGCGCAATCCAGCGTTGATTCGGAAACACAGCCCGATGCGTTACTCAAAAGTTCGGGCCCCGAGTAAGGATTACTACACAATTGCAACAGGAGGACCGTCCGCAAGATCGTTTTCCTCCTATATGTGCCCAGGATCAGGACATGACCCCACATCTTAGCACAACAACATGTAAGAAAGGCGGAATCCTTTTCCCCGGACAAACTGCAACCACGTAAGAGCGGACCCGCCGGCTGACCGACCGACTAATTCAACGTCCCTCCGGCAAGTTTTTGTTCTCCTCCGCAGCCCGACAGCCGCCCCTCCGAGCGGACCACGTGTCACAAGCGCTGCCGCGCAGGCTCCGCGGTTGCTCCTCCTCTCCCCCCGCCCTCCGGAGAAGTCTGGCCGGAGCGGTGGAGGAAAATGGCGGCCGCGAAGGCGGCTGGGGCAGACGGCAGAGGAGGCAGCGGGAGCTGCTGAGTCGGGCCGGGGTCGAGAGCCCAGTCGGGAGTGGCGGAGGCTCCGGGCGGCCGTGAAAGACTCGCGCGGTGAGTGGGAGGCTCGGAAGCACAAGAAGGGCTGAAGGGAGAATCTGGGGGCGATGGCATCTCCCCCCCCCACTCTCGCCGCCCCATACTGTCCCCGGCCCTTTGGAGTCGCGCGATCCAACTCTGTTCACCCGCCACCTTCGCCTCCGAAGCCAGTCGTTGTGGCTTCCTGGCCGAGCGCTCCTTCAGTCGCCGTGGCGTTTGGGTTGCTTGGAGTTGTTCGCTTCCTCCTTCCCGGCTGAAAACCCAAACAAAAGCTCCGGGGGCCACAGGCAGGCGGGGGACCCCACTCTAGGGCTCCGCTAAACCCCGGGCTGTCTTGTTTGGAGGACTTCCCTACTTTAGCCCTTCTTTTAAACCCCCGATGGGTCAGTTCTGGCAGCCTCTTGTCTCTGTACACTTGCAAAGAGACGTCCAGCCTTTATCTCCTCTTCCCCTTCTTGGTGGGTGACAAAACACGCGTGTGTCCCAAAGCTCGTCCTTGTCTCTTCCCCCTCCCTTTTTCGCATTCTTCGCTTTCGCTCCTCTGCCTAGTTCCCGTTCTCTACTTTGCAGCAAAGATACTCGACTCTTTTGCTATTGTGAGCTGATTTGCTGCGTGCACCGCACCGTCTTTCTCCTCCCCCCCCCCCGCTCCTCTCCCTCGTACCTTTTATGGTACCTTGCTATTTAGAACGTCTGAATGCGAGCCTTGGTTCAGGGCTTTGAAATTGGTGCTTGCGCAAGAACTTTACACATCCGATTGACACCGAAGTGCTGCTGAACAGAAGCAGAAGAAATCCTCATAGGTTATGATTTATAAAGAGTCTTGAAAATCGACCCAGCAATGAGGATCCAGTGATCCGCATTCCTTGGCCTGTTTGTCCAGAACCTAAATTCTGTGTACTCTTATATGGGACTTGCTTCCAAGTAATTGTCCGGGAAATTGTGTTTTAAGTCTGTCTGTGCTGCCCCTGCTGGCTAAATAAGCAAAGAGTAACATTGAGTCCCCGTAAAGACGGTATAATATGATTTGTGTATTGAGCAAGTGCATCCAAGCTCACTACAGCCCCTATGCTGTTTTTTGCGTTCTAGTGGACTTGACTCAGGTGCTCAGTTTTCTGTTTGTAAATTATAGTTTCTGCCAATCCCTGCAAATGTGTAAGAATGAATCGCATGCTGTACTTTTTACCTTGGGATGAATCTTCTAAAGTTAAGCTTGGTTTTCCTGATTAATCTGTATAGCTTTTCTCTTCCTGTAGTACAATAAAAGCTTTTCTATCATATCTTGAGTATGGCCTGGAGGCCCACTGGTGTTGAGGGTTTGAAGGGTCCCTTCAAATCAGTGTGAACTCCTAGTGACTATCAGGAATAATCCTGACGTTTTCCTGGCAAGATTTATAGATGTATTAGCAAAATGTAAATAATAGAACAGAATTGGCAAAGTATTTTTATTTATTTAATCAAAAAAATTTCTATCCCGCCCCATCTCCACAAGGGACTCGGGGCGGTTAACAACAAAGATAAAAACACATAATAC
>JAOYMU010000001.1:124984152-124994341 GCA_025802295.1 Psammodynastes pulverulentus | reverse complement strand
ATTATGCTAAATTGTTTAGGCTGCTGCGTGTAATAAAACTTGATATATAATTATTATCATATGATAATTTAAAAATTTAACATATTTTAAATAATGTATTTTTTGTATTTTTGACCCAATAAAACTTTTATAAAACGAAAATAGTAACTATTCATCACAAGGAAAGTTTTTATATATAATAATTGTTTTCACATTCTAGTTCTTGTTTATTAAAATACAGTTAATATTTCCTAGAGTGGAATTTGGTACCATGAAGTTTATAATAGTGGACTATATATATTGAAGAGAAATAGTCAGATGATATTTTATGTGTCTTAAAAGCATTTAAAACCTTCACTCAGTTCAGAAATGATACCAACCAATGGTTGTTGATTAAGGGCTTCTTTCTCTACTTCTTAATTCTTCTGTGGTTTTGGTCTGGGGTTTTTTCCTGGATGTTACAATTAGAATTCTCTAGGTTACACTACAGTTTATGTGGCAATCCATCTCATCATTGTGACCCTGGGTGGTTAACAGCGGTTAAAAAGATACAACCAAGAATAAAAATTATTAAGAGGCATTTGCTTAAAACCCATGATTTTAAAAGAGACAAAACCTTTAGTGCAAAACCTATACTTTTGTACTTGAATCCTGATGTCAGGCACAAGTTCAGTATATAAGTCATGGTTTTGTGTTGTGATGTTACAATATATTTCATAACTTAACAGCCCCATTTGGGTACCAATGGTTGTAACCATGGCTCAGAGTAAAGTAACATATTAATATTTAGAGGTCATAAAAAATCCTAAGTGGGATACTGTAGGCCAGGGCTGTCAAACTTCCGGCCCATGGGCTGGATGTGTTACGTGCTGGCTACGCCCATGCTTGGTTTAGCGAAAGGGGGGAGGAAATCCTGATACGTCATGTGACATAGCTGTGATGACGTGACTTTGACACCCCTGCTATAGGCTGTTTCCATTCATAGTAAACTATGAACTAGGAAAGCTAGGAAACTAGGAAAGGGAAAAAGGATAGGAAAGTAAAAAAATTACACAACTTTGGGAATGAATACATATCAGTTGGCATTCCTACTGCAAAGTCTGAAATTTCTGAAGCTTAAAATATGAAACTAGTTATGATAGAATGGGGTTGTCAATAGTTTATCTGCATCAGTTGGAGATGAAATGCATTATGATGGTATAGAAAAATGATGCAATATAACTTGGTTACTCCATTGCAATATTGCATAATGCACCCTGCAGGAAGAATAAGCAATATGTTCAGTTACTAGATCGCATTAGAAGATTTTGTGTGAATAATAAATGCCATCCTATATGTAGATTTTGTTTGCAATTTTGTAGATTAGAAATTTATTTTAAATACTTTTTTCCTCATAGGATTTTAATCTCAGAGTAGGTAAAGCTACAAGCTATCTCTTCTTGGCCCAGCAACTCAAGGAATAAGCTACACACCTGCCTTGAATAGCAATTCTGATATCTGTATGGCCGCTGAGCTGAGTGGAAGAGGTGGTTCTTCATTTGTATATATAGAGTGCAGTGCCTAACAGTACAACTAATAGGTGATAGTTTTCACATCTGTAACTTTCCGTAGTCAAAATAAAATTCAGAAAACAGCTGTACTGTTCACCCTGCTGATGTGATATTCTTTAATCCAATCGAATTTTCTGTCAGGGTAACAATGAAAGGTACTTTCTGTGATTCACACCAGAATCCTTCCAGAACTGTTCAAGGGAATTTTCGTAGTGTGATATAAGTTAATTCTGAAGAAAGCATGCCTTATGATGTGACAATTTTGCAATAGATTTGTTGATGCATTCTGTAGTATTGGTTCCTTGCAAAAGGTATAGGAAATTTATAGTAATTCCTTTAATTATTTATATAAAAATTTGCATGTTGCCTACTTACCAGACTTTTGGCTTTATAAGTGTGCAGTACAATGAAAGCAGGATGGTGAGCTTAGGCCAGTCAATCTCTCTCAGGTTGGTGGTTGTGGGGAAAATAGGAGGAAGAAGATGGATATGTTTACCACTTTGAGTTATTTGTAAAAAAAAAAAAAAGGCAGGATACAAATAATTAAATAGATAAATATCCAAGATTATAATGTGAGAATTGAATCTGAAGTTTCATTGTTAATGAGAAAATGTGAACAGAAAATGTAAGTTATTACACTGGTTTAAATTATGTTTTGGGTCAATACCTTTTTAAATTTTTATTTATTTTTTCTACCATTCTTTTCTAATTGGAACAATCTGGGTTTTGATGAGGGAGAATTAATTTCAATTTATTACCTCATATATATGGATACCATTCCAGTGTTGCAATTAGGCATAGCATTTGTTGCTGGTTGATTTTAAAGGTTGATAGTAACACATGGAATATAAGACTTGTTTTCACAAGTGATCTCAGAACACATGTACAAGCATGCTGCAGTATTGTGTTGTCAGATCTGGAGCCTGTCTGGTTTGCTTGAAAATCAGTGTGTAGAAGTGAACATAGTGCTTAGTCAAACAACGATTAATATCCCAAATTAACTTTATTTATGATTATGCTGCCCAGTAGAATGGTTAAATGCTGTTTGAAGTTATGACAAACATGACGTGGATGACTGAGAAGACAGGAAGTTACGACAGCTTCAGAAAGAGTAATTATGGCGTGCGTTCCCCTTCCTGCAAACAGATGACCACATTTCAGGCTTCTGGCAACCGACTCACACATTAATGATGGGTTACAGCATCCAACAGTCACATGACCAAAATTTGCAACTTTTTTTTGCTATTTTGGTTTGTTGTTTTTTTCTTGGTTTCTGGCAAATGTTACCCATTTGGGAGAATGAATTCACTTAACAGCCATGTGATTCCTTTAACAATCATGTGATTCAGACTTAACGACCGCAGTAAAAATGGTTGAAAAATCTGGTCCTGTCAGGTGGGCACCTCGACTTGCGACCAGAATGACTTATTCTGATTGTAGTTGTAAGTTGAGGCTCACTGTAGGGTGCTTTTAAGATCGTGTATATCTTCTTCTGTGGTGAGTATATCAAATAAACCCTTCTGCTGAATGTTTGCTGCCAACAAAACAAAGTCAATTCCTCCAGCAATCTTGAGCATCTCAAAATCTTTGCTGCTGGCATGGGTAACATAGTGGGGCTTGAAAAAGCAAGGGAGATCTTTTTCCAATACTCTGTTTAAAACAATAGTATCAGAAAAGACAGAATGATGGAGCATTATGTGATCAAGGAAACCTTTAGTAATCCTGAGTTAGTCAGAAATTCTGGCTTGTTACACATCTGCAGGGTGATCTCTGACCTTTGTTTTTTGTCCAGAAGTGGGAAGGAGTGGCTGAAAATTGCTATGCTTTTTATGGCAAGTGAAAAACTGAATGCTAATTTTTAAAGTACTTTTCGTAAGACAGAGATTTATCATTATTTTTGTTGTTGCCTTCTGCCTCATTATCAATTTGCTTTCCTAGATAGAAAGCAAATTCAAGTTAATTTGAATCCCCACGGTGATTTTTCATGCCTAAAAATTTGAAACACAACAACTAACTAAAAAGATTTAGGGACCCAAGTTCACATCACTTTTCCTGCTTTTTTAGTGATTTTGTTTGGTAACAATTGTCTGCAACATAAGCTAAATGCAAAACCCAAATTTTAAAACATTTGAGTTAAAATTTTGCAATTTTATCTGTAGTACATGTCATATTTGACTTACAACCATTCGTTTAAAGTTACAACAGCATTGAAAATAACTAGTCCTCACACTTTACAACCATTGTAGCATCCCCACAGTCATGTGATCAGAATTCGGATGCTTGGCAACTGGCATGTATTTATGATAGTTGCAGTGTCCTGGAGTCATAGGAACACCTTCCCAGCAACTTCCCAGCTGGCTTCTGACAAGTAATGGGGGAAGTTGGATTTATTTAACGACCATGCAATTCACTTAACAACCTTAAAAAGGTCGTAAAATTGGGCACAACTCACTTAACAGCCACCTTGCTTAGCAGTGGAAATTCTGGCTCCAATTGGGGTCATAAATTGAGGACTATCTGTAAAATATTTAAGTTTAGACGTGCAAACTATATACTTGAAATTAACAGTTGTAACTATTGTATCGCTTTTTACCAAGAATGATCCGGTGTACCTTTACTTCCTCTTAGCTACCTGGAAATAAACCACACTGTTCAAAAGTCAGCATTTAGATTTAATAAAAATGTTCATATAAAAAGTTGCAATCGCGTTGGGTCTTCATTCTTCATATGTCTGTTCTTTCTTAATCACAGAGAATTTATTGCAGATAGTGAATTCTATACGCCAGTGTTCCAAATCAGAGGTTTTGGTGTGATATGTTATGCCACAAATAGTATGCTTAGGTGCAACTTGTACATTTAGTTTTCTTCTTTCAAATATATTATAACAACCTGCTTCTCTGTTTCTGGTAATAAATTAGTCATTTTTAATTATTTACAGTGAATTTGACCTGCAGGCAGCCATCTTGGGCATGTCGGTTTCTTAGTTCCTACTCCTTGCTTGTGACAGTTGTTCTGGTGTGTTCTTTGGATCCAATTTCTGATTACCTTGTAGTTCTGTGGATTACTGTAGCAAACTTTCCATTAATCCAACCATTATTTATGTTCTATTTTCAAAAGAGAAAGAATGGGGAGAGGGATAGAAAGGCACTTGGTGTCAATGATTTGATTGCTTTGTCTATCAAGATTTCATTTTAAAGCAGCTGGAAAACTGCCTATTGTAAGCATGAAGGCTTATGTCTTTTGTGTGTTGGAATGTAAAGTGTAAGAAGAGTCCTACTAGATGAGGCCAAAGCCCGCATTCTAGCCCCTTATTTTGTGTCACATAGCAGCCAATCTAATGTGCTCGGAACAAGAAGGCAATAGCTTTCTTCTACTTCTGGGCCCTGGCAGCTGATCTTTAGAGCAGTGTTTTTCAACCTTGGTAGCTGTAAGATGTGTGGACTTCAACTCCAAAAATTTCCCAGCCAATATGCTGGGGAAAATTGCCAAAATTGAAAAATGCCGTTTTAGAGTGTATTACTTAAGATTTAGGAAGTACAATAGAATCATGAAAATTAATATCCAATTAAAGATTAAGTTGCCAACAACTTTTTCACATTGCACATTGATGTCAAATATCATATGGTTCTTTCTAACAAACAAGCAAAGTTATCCATGTGATAGGAAATGATCATCTTCCCAAAAATTCCTGTCCACATAATATAATATGGCTGCAAGTGTGCTTGAACTGATTCTGGTGTCCTTGCTGATTTTTGGAATGAGCGCTCTGCCTCCAAGAGTATTCTGTTTTTCTTCTGTCAATAGTAATTGGTGCTGGCTGCAGCCCAAAGGGCCTTTGCTCTGTAAGAATATTTTAATATACTTTTTCTGACCTCCATTTTAAAAATATCTGAGGGCATTTCATCTGAAGCCTGAATAAGCCAAGGGCAATGCACAATTACGGCCAAGTCACTGCAGCAGTCGATGCCTAAGCTGCAGGAAGCAGAGGCAAATGCATTGGAGTTTTTCTGCAGTGGCACCTGAGCTTTCTGTGAAATTTTTTTGCTGCATGTTGACAGAATGTGAACTGCCATGCCAGTTGCATGAGCTCCAGCCTGTCATAGCTGGCAAGAAGTATTTGTAGTTGAGCACAGTTTCTGAAATATTGAACCAGAAGTGGTATTTCTACCCAGTTCTAAAAATCCACACTACTGGTAGCTATTTTGCAAGGTCACTTTCTACCTTCTGAACGGATATCAGAATATATTCTTCATGTCCAAGAGAAGTGATATTGAATGGCCCTTTGGTGTTAGAAAAGGAAATACATCTCAAGAAGAAAATATGAAATATGTCCATGCTTTCTAAAAGTGCCAGTGCCAGTAGTGATGTGTGCATGCATGCATCAGTGACCAGTATAATGTAAAATAAGGTAATCTCATAGGATAAGAGTTTGCTATTCTCCTCTTCCCTCAACATTCCATCCATGTTACGTCTGTTAAATTTTATGCGTGGAAGTAGATAATCTCTTGCCACAGTTTTTAGAAAGCCATTTTTGAGGTGGTTCTAATTTAATTTAATTTATTGGGTTTGTGGGCTGCCTGACTCCGGGTAGCTCACCGTATAACAGAAATAAAATGCAACACAATTATAGGGAGTCTTTGAGTTACAATCATTCATTTAGTGACCATTTGAAGTTAAGCAGCGCTGAAAAAAGTAGTCAAGATTCAGGCATTTGGCAACTGTATTTTTAACAGTTGCACTGCCTCACGGTCATTTGTAACCTTCCCAGAGGGCATCCAGCAAGCAGAGTCAACGGAGGAGGCCAACTTTGCTTACTATGCATGATTCACTTAACAACTGCAGTATTCGCTTAAAAACCGTAGCAAAAAGGTTGTAAAATAAAATGGGGCGCAATTCACTGAACAACTGTCTTGCTTAACCTTAGAAATTTGAGGCTCAATTGTGGTTGTAACTTGAGGACTACCTGTAACCCAGAAAAGGGTGGCCCAGATAAAGTTATACAAAGGCCTTCTGGCCACGGCTGTCACCTACTCATCAAACAAGAGATCTCAGTCTAAGAAGATTCCTCCCAGATTGTACATCGCCCTTGAGTGACAAGTGCAATCCAATATTAGAATAGCCCTAGATCTTTGGGTGGGTGGGGGGCAACAGTCACAGCCTCTGAGTCTTGATATGGTAGGATTTAGTTACAGTAGTTGATATTGTTATGTTGTTTTTATTCTGTTTTAACGATGATATACTTAAAATGGACAGTTGTATAACTTCAATATGAATAAACAAATAGCGCACAGAACATACACAAGTACTAATGTTTCTAACTGTATTGGTATCTTCATTGGTTTCTAGTTTTTAAGAATTGACCCTGCTAAAAAGGAAACAGTTTTCTTACTTTAAATTCACTAAAGAAAATACAGACAGAATGAGACGTGTTTGTCAAAACAATCTAGTCTCTCGGCTGTGTGCTTCTAAAGCAGTTCTGTCAGATCTTTGCAGAACTGTATGTTGCTGGATCATAATTTGCTATGCTTAGTTAATAAACTGGAAGTCCTTGATGTCTCTGGAGATCTCATCTGTTAGGTTTCTTCCTTTGTCTGCCCTTTATTTGTGTACAAAGCTGTTAATTTATCCTAAGAACTATTTCTCAAAATGACAGGATCTGAATTAATAGGCTATACTCGTATTGAGAGAAGCGAGACAATATGTTAGCAAAAGCACCTTATTTATTAGGTGTTTGTCATCATAACTTTGAAAAAATAGATTGCTGTCTGAACTCCAGTAAGATGCCTTATTAAGACAAGAGTAGCCTGTCCCTTCTTATTTTCTTGTTATAGTTGTTGTACGATATAATTTAAAATAAAGGAAAAAAAGCAAATGCACGTCCCTAATTCTCAAACTTAATCCTCATTTTGAGAGAAGGGGAGAAAGAAAGAGGGGAAAATGTGTGAATGCATTTAACTATATTAAGATGCTTTAAATTTCACTAAGTAAGATATGAACTGGATTGTCTTTGTTTGTATGGAAAAAGGAATGAGACAAGACAAATATGAGCTTTTGGCAGTTACATCACTCACTGCTCTGGTTAGAAGATAACATTTTCCACTTAGAGCAGTTTTAATGAGAAGAGCAGTAAGGAAAATAATATTTTAATCTCTTTCCTCCAGCAGCAGTGTATATACATCAAGATAATCCATGAGAAATTCTTTTAAAGGAACTTAAGTAAGTGTAATCCCAGGGCAACATGTGGCCCTTAACAACCCTTGGAGCATCCTTTGGCCATGGCAGTTTCTTTCATTCTAAACTAGGAAACAGAAGAAAATGAAAATGAAAACAAAATTGACAGATTCACTGCTTCGCAGAGTCTACAGTGATTGGAGCCCTAGGTAGAATTAACTATACCACATAAGTCAGTAACCTTTAAAAAAAGGAAATTGATGAAATTGATGTTAATCATTCACACTTCCTTTGGAAAAATTAACATGAACACCTTGACAAGGCAAACCAATGCAGGGTCACAAAGATGTATTGATTTTCTTTTATTTGAAAACAAGTTTAATGTAACAACAAAAAAGGCCCACCCAAGCTCCAAGCTCCATTTGCACTGGCAGAAGCACCACAGGCCGGTCCTTCACTGTTTCCTGGGTGGCCCCTTGGGCCAGATCTAATCACTCCACAGGCCAGATGCGGGCCATGGGCCTTAAATTTGATATTTCCAGCGATACTTAGGCCACAGCATCCTTTCCCCTGACCAGTGTCAACCCCCTTTCCAGGCTGCAAACACTTGCAACAGCATCCACACCCACTTCACTCCATAATACTCACCTACACATCAGTCTGTTTGTGAGCCACCCCAGTACTTGTGATTTCCTACCAGTTTCCCTGTTGACTTTGTGGAAGCCAGTGGGAAAATTGCAAGTTGTGACAATCTGAGATTCTTGCTTAATGACTTGCAATTCACACTTAATGATGGCTGCCAGGATAGCTGTCATTAAGTGATGCGGTCACGTGACATTGCATTTAATGGTCCATTAATTCCAATTATCATCATTAAGTGATGATTACCTGTGAAACTCTAGATTGATGGTTATATTAAAGACGAATATATTTTACTTATCTTTTTTTAGTGTTTGCAATCTTTTGGGGTATTTCCTTTTTCTTTGGATTAGTATCATTATTGTATTATTAATTTTAGGATGATATGCTGTTAATACTGCTAGTGTATAATTTTTCTTTATTAATTGGTTTAATGTATTAAAATGAAGACTAAAGCAGAAACATTTTTGTTGAAATATAACATTTTCATTCCCTCATGTCCACTCTTTCCCTTTTACACTGTGGTTTTTCTTATCTCTCCCCCCCCCCTCCCAAAATGTTAAGTGTGGCCTCTGGCAATTAAAAAGTTGCTCACTTCTGTTTTAATGAAAGAAGCTATGATTGAGAGCAGCAAGAAACATTTTTGAAGAATGAATTTTGAGGATCTAGGCTTGATGCTACTGTTACAGTTATGTGACTTGCTGTGCAAAATGTGTTTTGTACCCAAAATATGTAACGGTTTGAGATTTTTAAAGGAAATATTTGTTCTTTTTGAAAATGACATTTAACAGGCCTTTTTGCAGTCCCTTTTGCTATGAAGAAGAGAGGCATGGCATTCAGACAATGAATTGAACTGAATCAATTGTCCCTGCGCATCTATATTGGCACTTACGATTTTTAACATCTAAAAATAATTTAAAATTTGGGTGAGCAATTATTTAGGCAAGTTTGCAAATGACATAAAATTATTCAATATAAGGAAACCACAGGTAGATGGTAAAATGTTCCTTTCCATGGATTTAGTATTCTATACCAGAATTTAATGATACTTTATACTTGAGGCAGATAATGTTATTAGACAGGAAAACTTGATAAAATAATGCAGTCATGCATGTAATTAGAACAAAGTTATAAAAATTACTTAGCTGGTCTTGCCAACAAATTGCAGCAATATTGGTTGTGTTAACATGAATTTGTAGCGCAATCTTTCAATATACAATAATCAACATATTTTACCTTTCTCTCCACATAAGTAATTTGCATACTTCTTTTATCCTTATTGTTCAGAATTAAAAAGTGGATACCAGAACACAATAATATTCCAACTATAAGTGGATAGATACAGGCAGATTTATTTTGAGGTTCATTGTTTAATCTGTGTAAATGTTACACGCAGCGAGATAAGGGAGGGATGGAAAGAAGCAAAGGAACTAGTTATTGAGAAGTTATCTGGCTTCCAGAGGAATATCTATATACTTGATTTATTCTTGAGAGTTTCCCTGCTTTCCCCCTAATTCTTTTGCAAAAATCTGGTTTCATCATGGAGTCCTTGATATTCTCTGAGCTAGGTTGTTTGATAGACCAGAGGTCCCCAACCTTTCAGACCTCAGGGACCACTAAATTCATAATTTTAAATCCCGCAGACCACTAATAGGAATCCAGCGTGCCGCTCGCTGAAGCATCTGACTCGCAGTGACAGGATGAGGTCTTTGAGGCACTTAGCTTGGTCACCTGTTTCTGCAACCTTAAACACTCAAAGATCCATTTGGACCCGTTTCCCACAGAAAACAAAACACCGGGCTCTGTCATCTCTCTCTCTCTCTCTCTCTCTCTCTCTCTCTCTCTCTCTC
>JAOYMU010000001.1:124944456-124963728 GCA_025802295.1 Psammodynastes pulverulentus | reverse complement strand
TCCCCGGGCCTGATGCCTAGCAGAATGGAGCGCAGCGAGTGCATCTTGAACCTTCGGTACCTGATGAACTTGTTCAGACCCCTCAGGTTCAAGATGGCTCTCCAGTCGCCTGATGCTTTTGGAACCACAAATAGCATCGAGTAGACGCCTTTCCCTTGTTCTGCTCGGGAAACTGTCTCTATGGCCCTGATGGAGAGTAGATGAATGACCGCCTCCTCCATTAGTCTCTGTTTGACCGCTCCCCTGGGGAAGGGACATTTGATGAAGGAACGAGGGGGGAGAGATAGGAACTCCAGCCGGAGACCCAAGCGGACAGTGGACTTTACCCAAGTGTCTTTCGTGATCTTGTCCCATTGGTCACAGAACCTTTCTAACCTGCCACCAATGGGGACGTCGGGCAAGTAGTCAACGGCCTCGCCGAGGGGGACGGCCCCCTCCCCCATGAAAGGGTCGCTTTGATTGAAAGGGTGCCCTATTCCTGTCCCTGAAGCCCTGTCCGGCTTGAGTATCCTGGCGAGGAGGGAAGCCTCTAAAGGGGCGTTGGTAGGCAGGACTGGGGAATGAAGGTCGAAAGGGCTGGCCTCGAAAGGGAGCCGGTGAGAAACGTTCTACCCTTCTGGACAAATTGGGCATCCGCTTTTTCTTGTCGCGTGTTTCAATCAATACCGGGTCAAGAGCCGGTCCAAAGAGGTTGTCTGGTTTACAGGGAGCCGATGCCAGCCTCCATTTTTTCTTGGCATCAGCTTGCTACTGTTTTAGCCAAAACAGCCTACGAGTAGTAATGGCTGACGCCATGGCCCTGGCCCCATACTTGGCCGCATGAAAAGTGGCGTCAGCTGTATACTCCGTAGCAGCCACGATCTTGTTCAGATCCTGGTGAATCCTAGAGTCCTGAACTGGTATTTTCTTTTGTAAGTCCCTGAGCCAGAGAAGGGCGGCCCTCGTAAAGAAGGAGGCTGCCATGGAAGTTTTGACAGTCCAGGCAGCGGCTTGATGCACCTTGTGCAGAGTCAATTCCGCTCGCCGTTCCTCTGGCTTGAGGACCTCCTCCAACTCTGATAGTGAAGCTGACGGGGTCACCAATGCCACTATGGGCTCCTCCACATCTGGGGTAGTTAAGAGTCCTGCTAAATCGGGGGCTATGTTAAAGTATCTCTTTATCGAACGCCGAAGGGCTGGCATAAGAGCCAGACACCTCCAGCTGTTGTTTTACTGTTTGAATAAGGAGACCAGGGGCCGGGATGGTCTCAGCTGTCTCAGTTGCTTCAGAGAATAAAAAGCTGTTATCCCCCTTGCTGTTGTGGCCCTCTCTGAGTGTGTCCAAGCCCAGACCCATGGCCACCTTGGCCTTTCTTAACAAGGAACTAAACATGTGGGTCTGGAAGAGGCCCTTAAAGGTGGATTAATCAGCCTGAATGTCCTCCTCATCCTCCGACAATTCATGGTCGATCTCCCCCTCTTCCTCTTCTTCCTCAGGAGCCGAAGAAGGAAGCCTTCTGCTAATGGCCTGGAGTGATGGAACCTGACCAGGTAAGACCCGGGTCGCCCTTCCAGATGGGAGGAGGACGGAGCTGGGACTGAGGGCTGAGCCAAAGCAGGGGAGTGTTGGCGGCCCGCCTCATAACCCCTTCTCATGGCCTCCTTCAGCATCCATTCAATATCTAAGGTGGGCATACCCTCAGGGCGGAGCCCCGCTGACGTAGGAGTGAAGGTGGCAGAAGGTTGAGCAGAAGGGGACGGCTGTGGTCTCGGGTGAGGAGAAGGAGAGAGCCCGGTAGACCACCCCGTAGAAGTCGAGGGCCCTAGGTCAGGAACTGTAATTAATAGTTGTTTGTGCAGGGGCACGTCTTCAGGCATCTGCTCTTGCCTCCTTTTAAGGGGTTCCAAGAAGGATGAAGCCTGATTTGACATATCACGTAAGCTCATAGTATCTGGAAGTGAAAGGGAATCCATGGGCCCCGTGCAATCCCTGGCTGCTTTGGCAGTTTGTTTCTCTACTGCCTTCTGCAGCCTCTGCTCTGCCCTCAACTGGGATTTGGAGACTCTTGATTGAGACAGAGCTTTGGCTCTGATTTTTGCGGTCTTAACTTTGTTCACCAAACTGGTCTTGGCGCTGGAAGAGGCCTGTTCTGGTGAGGGGGGGGTTCTCCATGTTGACTGGATCGAGAAATTGATCCCGGTCTGGAAAACAGGATAGGTCCCTTACAAACAGCGAAGGTCCCCGCAGAGATGAATAGAGTCTAGTGTCCTTCGTTAACAGTAAGGCTGTCTTTAAGGCAACAGAGTGGGGCCACGAGGAAGTCTTGTGATAAGGCAGCCACCTGCTGCTAGACTGAGGGGACGAGAAGGAGGGAAAAACTCACTTCTTTTGAGCTTGCAGTCCCTTCCTCCCGGTAACCCACTGCTTTAGTTTAAGGGTTACCAATCCTGCGGTTAAAGTCTGAGATTTGTCAGTCCAACTAATCCCCGTTACCTCAGGACCTCCAGAACGAGGCATTAGGCCTGTCCATTGAGTGACAAAATGGCGGGCGGCAGCTCTGCCTGAAAAGCCAGATGATCCGCGGTCCCAAGATCAGCGCCGGAGACTCCTAATGGCAGGCGGCGCTCTTGATCTCCGTTCTGACAGTTCGGGCTGTCACCGTCTCTCTCTCTCCGCGGCAGCGATCCGTCTCACCCTAGCTGTCTATGCGGAGCTGCCTGACTGCCCGGCTTGCAATCCCGCTCTCAAAATGGCGGTTCACTATCTTCCCGATCTCAGTCAACCGCTCCGGCCTCTTTGATGCGTCGGGCTCCTACTCGGCCGCCACCAAGCAGAGCCAGCCGAGCTCCTCGCGCCTCTCACTAGGCAAGCGGAGATCCTATCTCTCTACAAGGTTTAAAGTCGCGCACACTCTTCTAGTCAAATTCCAACGATCTTACTTTGGCACGCGTGCGAAAATGAGAGGCAAAATGGCGGTCACGCCGACGGTCTTGGGCCTGAGATACGCCCGTCTCGTCGTCCCTATCTCCAACTTAGTAAGGGCGGTCTCGGGCCAGGGACCCTTCACGTCAGAAAACAAATAAAACAAAAGGAAAATGCTATATTCTCTCTAACTCTATCTATCACTATCAAATCCTAACTGGTCTCGGAGAGACCACAATTTCACTTTATCCTTTCTGGAGACAGAGTCAAAACTGGGATTGAGTGACAGGTGGGCGTGTCCTCAGTTTTCCACTCTGTCTGAAGAAAGGAGGAGGAGTCAACAACCCCATGCTTTCCCTGGATACCGGCTAATCCACACTGGAGAAAATCCAATCTAATGAGTATGTGCTCTAATATGTGTAAAGGGATAGAGGAGGAAAGAAGGAATGGAATATGCAGGAAGATGGTTAGATTATATTATGTGAACAATAACACAACTCCAAGAACTAATACATTCCCAAGTGCTATAAAATCTGTTAGGTTCCTCCAAATTTTTTTAGAAATGACAAAATCAGTAATTTTAATTAAATGACTTTGTTATAAAAATATTTATTTATTTTGGGGTATTTGGGTCCCATGTAATTTTTGCCATTAATGGAATAATATTTATGATAGAACACTGAAAGAAGTATGGAACACTTTTAATGTTTTATTGGATTTTTTTTCCAATAAAACCAATAACAAATGAAAATTTGTTATTTTGGTATTCATGGTATATACCAAATGGTATTAGGAAACTTTCTTGCATTCATGGAAAAAAAAAGAACTTTAGTTCTACTAAAGTGCCAAATAACATATTCAGAATGTTTTTGATAGTGGAGTATCAACATGGAAAATAAACACAAATAAATTATATGACTACAGGGTCAAAATGACATCTGTCATAACAATTATCTTTCTTGCAACTTGTCAATGATAATTGAATCTTTAAAAATATGTTTTAAAAATATGAGAGACCTTTTTAAGATTCGTACACTCAAAATATCTAAAATATGTCAGAGAAAATGTTAATAGCATTAGCTATACTTGCATGAACTGAATTTCCTAAGATTAAAGAGTATCCTTAAAAGGAGAAAGCACTAAGAGAAAACAAATCTGCTTACCTGAAAATTGACATCTTCTTTTTTAAAAATTAGTGCACGAACTTCATCAGGATCTCCATTAAATATAGCTTGGACAAGTGGTGGCTGAAATATAAACAATAACAATATATTTTAATTTTAAGGTAGGTGTTCAATTGTAATTATATAGTAAACCATGATAACTAAAAACATTTAGAAAGTTATCTTAGAAAGTTATAAAAGCCATCACTAAAAATGTCCTGCTTAAACAACTGTACTATTTTAAAAATAAAACAAAAATATATTGTATTATGGACTATATTACATATTGCCACAGAAAGAAAGATATATATATGCTTACCACATTACTTTTTTAAAAATGCAATAACACATTCACTTGCCAACAGAAAACACAGCAACATATTTGTAGTTATTGTGATAAGCAAGGAAGTCCAGAATATCTAAATTATCTGATGATATTCATTACATATTTTGAAAAATATCTACTGCACGTGTTCTATCATCATTACAAAACTTGCCAATAGAAAATACAGGAAAGTTTATGTAGTTTATTATGATAAGCAAAGACATGTAAAATATCTAAATTATCTCATGACAATCATTACATATCTCTAAAAATATATATTGTACATGTTTTATTATCATCACAAAATTTAAGAAAGCACTGTACATACTGTATGCCATAGTATAATGAATCAATATAAATCTTAACAGTACATTAGCTTCTATTACAAGATTAAGTAGTTTAAAACCACATGATCTAAGTATACATGTTTCTTAAAAAAGAATTCTCAGCCAATTAGAATCCATTAAACTAGCAGATGATGCTAACCATTAAGTATTTTCCCTTTTTATTTCTAAAGAAAATGGCTACAATAATCCTCCTTAGAATGTTAGAAAATACAGATTTCCATAAAAGAAGAATTAGGCAGTATGTATTGAATTTTTATTAATTTCTATATTTTGACAGATAATATCAATTATATTTTATGTGCAAAAATATTAATATTAAGTCAAGTGATTTGAACCAAAATTATAATAAGGCACATACAAGAGAAGTCCCTTACCATGCCATATTCTGAAGCTGAAGGATGTAGAGATAAGTTTTCCTGAGGCAGTTTGGAAATAAATGTGGGAGAATCATCTTCCACCTCCTCCAAAACAACAATACACACTCGACTCATTTGATCATTAAAAAAACCAGCAACTTAAATTTGCAATTTTCTTGTTGTCGTGAAAAAGAGACAGAACATAAAGTTCTTTTCTTCTCACCTAAGTTACAAAAACTACTTCCGTGTTTTCAAATTTTCAATTCATGCCACTAATATGTTTAGTTGCCAATTCAGTTAACAAGGTATTTTCCAATTAAATGTTATAAATAAAAAATCCGTTCCTACTGAATTTTTATTCAGTATTGATCTTCGTTCAGACAATATTAAAATATAAACTACAACAGTACATATATTCTATATCTTATATCAAATACATTGCTTTTGTTTAATTTCTATCAAACATTTTTTTCTAAACAGTATGCTCGTTGTTATAGACAACATAACACCATTCAGTGCAGAAAGAGACAATTGCTCTGGCAGAGATAATCACAGCTCTACCCAGTCGGGCAAGGACAGTCTCCAGTTAATAGTAGTCAGATTTCTACCAGAAAAGGCACACATGACTAATCAAGTACTTCCATTCATAATTCATTTTAATTAACAAAATTTTAATCTTTATATCTAAAAGTCACAAATAAAAATTATTTTTACGTAGTTATTCAAAGCCAGATCTTCAACATTAATATTTCTTCATTTAAAAATTCCTGAAATGTACAGCTAGGTTACAGTGCCTTTATACGTAACTATTCAGACAATAAAGAACAATGAAATGCAAATAATAATGATATTACTCTTTGTTCAACCCAGATTCTCTAACATACAGTAACAAAGAATGCTTCACTCTATCAGGAAGAAAGAAATGCAGTACATTTGTTGTCAACCATCAGCCCACTGCTTCTAGCTGCTCCAAGAAGCATAAAAACAGCAAGTACAAGCACTTTAGGAAAATACTAAAGCATAAGCACTGGAATTATTGCTTTAGACTTTTCTTGCAAAAGTAGTTCATCACTCCAATGCTTCTTTTCATCACTGTGTGAATACAGTTCTTCTTATAGCTTCATTCAGACCAAAAGAAGAAAAAAAAGGAAAAAAAGGAGGGGGGGCAGCGAGCAGGAAAAAAATCAGGTCCTACATATAATCTTTCAGTCAACTTCTTTATTCAAAGATCTATACCGATGCAACCTTGGAGGTTGCTTCAGGTTAAATGCTCAATCCAAAAGCTGCTATTAATTTATGATTTTTGATGCAGTAGATGTTATTGCAGATATAGTGCCTTAAAAAGATAATTACAAAAGACACTAATAGGACATAAAGTTGCACCCACAGCAGTATTCCAATCAAGCGATCATCTAAACAGCAGGCTGCAGTATGAAATGCCTAGTAATGCTCACATGTTACACTTACCAAAGAACTGAGTTACTGCTCTGGATGCAACTTCCTGTGCAGAGAGAAGAAAGAGCTTTTAGGCAGTTCTCACAGAATATCCATGCCAGTTGTGTATGACTAATTCAGTTCTAACATAAAAATTCTGTTGGTACTTTTAACATTTTCCACTAAAAACCACAGAAAAGCTAGTATACTGGCACAGCTAAGTAACAATATAGGGAAACAAACAATTCCAAACCCCTAACTACTTTCATCTGTTACTCTATTTTTAGAGCAGTCTGTGTTAACCCACTATGAGCATGAAATGTTTCTGACAGATGCAGTTATAAAAATCAACATTAAAAAGCTTCTAAAGAGGCAATTAATTACCACCAATTCTTACTTACTAGACAAAATACTGCATATAAGCTGCAACTTTAGTATTCTTACCAATGCTAGCAAAAACTGTATTCATATAGAGAAAAATAATCCATTACATTGAATTTTAGATTTTTAGTTCCAATGTGCTCCATTGCAGCATTGATCTGTGAGGATATCATCCAGAACAGAATATACTGTAAGCCCAAAGCACTAGAAACTGATTAATTATAAAACATGTTGATGCTTATTAAGAAATTCTATTAATAGATTTCTATCCTTAACTGAAAGACAACATAGAAGCCAACTTTGGAAGTAATGACTCTGGTCACATTGCATTTCCTCCCTTTCCACTGAAACAATTTTTTTTCATTAATTTCAAAACAGAGTAATCTGCTGCAATGTTTGCTACAACCAGGATTCATGATCCTGATTAGTTATCTTGCTACAGCGTAGAATTTCCAATTTTAAAAATACAAACTAGTACCTTGTATCCCAATGTATCCCTTAAAAATTATTGTTGGATAAACAAACATTCATGAGATTGGGTTGGAATATTCATAAATCAAAATAACAGAAAGAAAATAGCAAAACAAAAAAAAAGTCCATGTGTAATCGGAATTTCTTGAGCTATACAAGAAACATTCTGAGAGATGAGATTTAGACTCAACTTCCTGCATATCCATAAAAGTCAGTGAGTGATTTCAGCCCGGTCAATATAGCAATAGCAATTAAATTTATATACCATTTTATAGCTCTCTCTAAGCGGTTTACAGAATCAGCATTATGGCCCCACAATTTGGGTCCTCATTTTACCAATATTGGAAGGATGGAAGGCTGAGTCAACCTTGAGCCTGGTGAGATTTGATCTGCCAAATTGCAGGCAACTGGCTGTAAGCAGAAGTAGCCTGCAGTACTGCACTCTAACCACTGAACCACCAAGGCTCACTATGTCTAGTCTTAAGAGTTTTTGGGAGAATGGGCGTTGTCTTACCTGAACCTTTTCTCTGCATGACAATTGGAGAATCCACACACATGGGTTGCTTTTGCCTTTCTGCCCTGTAGACTAAGTCAATCAATCTTTGCCACGCCTCTCCTCCTACAACCAGGAATCCTCACTAACGATGAAGACACAGCAGTTGATGATCTTCCTTGGTGTTGACTCAAGCACCCGAACACAGGACCTGATGGACCCTATAGGGGGAGTGGATTCTCCATCATCATGCAAAGAAAAGGCGTTCAGGTAAGATAACGCCCATTCTCCAGCATGATGATTGGAGAATCCACACACATGGGACATACCAAAACCTCACTATCCCTATGGGCAGGAAAAAGTCTGGGCCTGTGTCCCATGATCTATCACTATTCTTTGAAGCACTCTCTTACCAAATGAAGCCTCTGCTAAGGCAAACTTATCTAACTTGTAATGTCTCAAAAAAGGAGAAGGGGACGACCATGTCACTGCCCTACATATCTCCTCAATGAACACCTGCTTCATCCATGCAGCTGTGGTTGCCGCACTCCGAGTGGAGTGTGCTGTTATCCTCCTTGGAACTGGCAAGAAATGCATCTCATATGTCCTCGGTCTAAGCCATTTGCCTATGGTAGAGGCTGTCACCTTCTTGCTCATCAAAGATGGCTGGAATAAGATGAAGAGAGCCTCAGATTTGTGAAATGACACAGTTCTTAATATAGTGACATAATGCTCTACGAACATCCAAAATGTGTCATTTATGTTCCAAGTCATGGGATGGTTCAGGACAAAATCTGGTAGCACAATCTCTTGCACCCTGTAAAACAATGAGTTAACCTTGGGGAAGAAGGATGGATCCAAATGTTAGACCACCCTGTCAGTATGAAAAATGCATAAGTTGTCTCTGATCGATAGTGCAGCCAATTCCGAAATTCACTTAGCCGATGTATGGCTACTAAGAAGTGAGCTTGAGCATCAGGAACCTTAGAGTGGAGGTTCCGATAGGCTCAAATGAAGGTAAGATAAGCCCTTGTAAGACTTTAGGCAGATCCCAAGAGGGATACCTGTGAACCACGGGTTTAAGGTTGATTGCTCCCCTAATAAAGAAAAATGTGGACAATGCTGCAATTTGCCTACGAATTGTGTTGAGTGTTAAGCCCTTGTTAAGTCCTTCCAATAAGAAATCCAAGATTCTTGGAATTGGAATTGTAACCGGATCCAATTTTTATTTTGCACATCAGTTACAGAATTTTTTCCATGTGGAATCATAAATTCTGTTAGTTGCCGGCCTTCTGGAAGCCTACAAAATGGTAATTACCTCCAATGAGTAGGTCTCCCTTGTCAGAAGTCTCCTTTCAAACGCCAGATGGTTAATTGGAGCCATTGAGACTCTGGATGTTGTAGGACCCCCCTGGCTGAAAGATGCGATTCTGAGGTATCCTCCATGGAGGAGAGACCGAGAGACCTACGAGGTCTGCATACCACGGCTGTCTTGGCCAGTGGGGAGCAATGAGTACCAACTCTGCCTGCTCCTATAGCATCTTCCGTATGAACCCCCCCTGGAATCAGGGGAAGAGGAGGGAACGCATACAGGAGTCCTCTGGGCCATGGGCTGTGCAGGGCACCCACCCCTGCCGCCCCTGGAGTTGGGAACTGGGAGAAGAACCGTGGAAACTGGGAATTCGCCGGTATAGCAAAAGATCCAGCAGTGGGTGTTTGAACCATTCCGATATCTACCTGAAGAGATCCAGATGCAGGCGCCACTCGGAATGGTCCACTGTGGTCCTGTTTAAGAAGTCTGCTTGGAGATTCTTTTCTCCTGAGATGTGCTCCGCTTGGAGAGACGAAAGATTGGTCTCTGTCCAGGTTCTCAATAAGAGAGCCTCGGTCACGAGGGACTTGGAGCATGTGTGTCCCTGCTTGTTGATATGGGCTTTTGCCCCCACGTTGTCCATGAGGACTAGAACATGTTGCCTCCTGTGTTTTGAAAGTGATGCAGAGCCGGATGGACCGCTCAGAGATCAAACCAATTGATATTGTGCTACAGGTCTGACAAGAGACCACCAGTCCTGAACCAATTGAGATTGCAGATATGCTCCCCAGCTGAACAGGCTGGCATCCGATGTTAAGATGAGACGGTTGGGCTCCTTTAATAGGGTTCCCCTGGATATGGCTGGAGAAATCCATCATTGAAGAGATCTTTGGGTCTGCAACGGAACTCACACCTTGTGATTGGAGGTGCTGTTTCTCAGTTTTTGGAACAGGAGTAGGAACTACTGTATGGTTCTGGAGTGGAGCCGAGCCCAGGGAACTATGGCTATGCAGGAGACCATCTTTCCTAACAATTGGGAAAGGATTGCTAAGGTGGCTACCAGTTCCCTTTGAGTGACTAAGGACTGAATACTGTCTTGACATTCCTGAGACAGGTAGACCTTGCACTTCATTGTGTCGATTACTATGCCAGATGAAGTAGGCGTGTGAGGGAAACAGCTGGCTTTTCTGAAAATTTATTGAGAACCTGTGCCTCTGGAGGGTATTGATACTCAGTGCCAGGTCTGACTGAGCTAATTGGATAGAGGAGGACTGAATGAGAATATTGTCCAGATAATACTGGACGTGCACTGGAATGGTCCTCAGGTGTGCGGCCAGGGCCACCAGGACCTTTGTGAATGCTCTAGGAGCAGAAGACAGGTCAAATGGCAGGGTCCTATATTGGAAATAGTGGCCTGCATCGCAGAACCTGAAAAATTCCCGATGGCCGGCAAGAATGGGAATGTGCAGGTAGGCCTCCGTCAGGTCGATGCATGTTAGGAGGTCCTCCCATCTGATGCCTGCTAATATAGATTTTAGCATCTGCATCTTGAATTTCTTGTATGTAAGATAGATGGATTTTTAAATCCAAACTTCTTTCCATCCCGAGGCCTTTGGGATGATGAATAGGATAGAATAAAACCCGTCACTTTTGTCTCTCCGCTACCGGCTCTATGATCTGGATTTCCAAGAGATGACAAATAGCCTCGGTCATCAGATATCTTTTGACCGGATTTCTGGATGTTGGGCAAAAAATGAAGTGTCTCGGGGGCCTGGAGTTGAATTCTAGGGACAGTCCAAAGCTGATGGTGTTGAGGACCCAGAGGTCTGTGGTGATGCTCTCCCATTTGTCTGCAAAGAGAGTCAACCTGCTCCCTATGGGAGAGGAATCCGTGATTCACTTGGACCTTCTGAAGGGGAGGTCCCCCGCACCTCGAAAGGGCTGCTTGGCCTGAAATTACTGCCTGGGTCTATCTCTATTGCCAGATCTGTCAAACTGACAGTCTGTCCTGGGTGAATAAGGATGGGAGTAAGAAGTAAATTTTGACCCTATGTTGGTTGAACGAAAGGGCTGACTACAGCCATAAGGAGTAGCCCTCCTGCCTACCCTCCTAGTTAAATGGGATAGAACTTAAGCTTGTCCTTGTTTTCCAACTGGGAAGGATTAAGAGCCTCCCCAAATATCTGGCCACCCTGGTACGGAGCTGAAGCCAGCCGCCACTTGGACCTGGCTTCAGCCTGACACTGTCTGAGCCACAGTAGTCAGAGGGAGATGACATTGGATGCTAATTCCCGGGAGGAAAATCGAGCAGTGTATAATGATGAGTCAGTCATGAACTCAGATGCAGCCACCAATTTATTTAAATCTTGTGCATCCTTAACTCCTCTGGTGGGATTCTATCCTGTAATTGGCGAAGCCAGAGGAGCAAAGTTCTAGTGAAAAATGACGTTGACATGACCGCCTTGATTGCCCATGCTGAGGCCTGGTGTGTTCTGTGAAAATTTAGCTCAGCCTTCCTATCCTCTGCTTTTAAAACCTCCGCTATGTCCCCAGACACTGTGAAAGAGGAGACTAGAGATGCTAATGGCTCATCTACAGCTGGAACATCCACTACTTCTGACATGGCTGGTTCTACATTAAAAAAAATCTTGTATTTTCGCCCCAGAGTGGGAAAGGTGCAAGGCTGTCCCCATTGTCTTTGGACAACATTGTGAAAAAGCGGGAGACAGAGAATGTCTTGTTGAGTGAATGTGGGTTCCGAAAATACCCTACTGGAAGGTCCCTGTGAGGTAGGTGATTCTGCCTGAAGGAGACTCTGGGAACCAATCTGTGTGTGGTTCTGGCCTTCTGTAGTAAAGACTTAAATGGAGCCAGATTAAACAGGCTTGTGAAGGGCCGGGGTTCAGGAGATAAGCCTGCATTTTTTGACATTCCCTATTCTCTCTGTTCTTCAACCCCTATTAATGATTCTAGAAGAATGGGAAGGGGAAACTGGCTCCTGATATCCAGTCTCCTCCATTTGGGAGTGATAGGTAATATTGTTCTGAGTTGGAATGCCTGATACTATTGAGGCAAACTGGTCTCTCAGCTGGAAGCTAGAGGCCACGCCCTAAGCAATAGCTTGACAGATCAAAAGTTTGATGTCTTCCGACAAATGAGTTCCCGGAGCCTCTGCGGGACAGAGCCCTGCAGCTTTGGGAGTAAAGGTGGCCTCTGGGCCCAGAGACTGATCCCTGATCTGATGAGCAATAATCTCAGAGCCTGATTCCTCATAAGGAAGAGATTCTATCTCAACCTGCTCTGCAATGGGAAACATGATCTAACCTGCTTCTCCTTTTGGAGACCATGATCTTGAAGCAGCAGAAGTTGAAGGCCAAAAACAGATGACTCCATAGAAACGGGGGCAATCTCACTAACTTTTGTCTGATCTTTGCTTCTGTCAGCTTTGAAGAATTGTTTTTCCAATGCCTTATGCCTCCTGCTTGCTTCCTTTTCATCAGATTTGAAAGCCCTCTTTGCATAGACAGTTTTGGATTTGATTCTTTCAGCAGCCTCCTGTTTAGCTGATCTGGCCTTCCTGGTCCTGGAGCTGTGGGAGGTACTTTGAGAAGCTTGTACCCCTGCTGGTTGATCTGCCATTGTAGGAACAGATATATCACAGCAATAGCAATCTCAGTAAATGTTTCCTGGCCAAGTAGTATATCACAGTAGAAATGAGTCCAGTTAGTTAGTGATTACTGGTAGTGGCAGCAAGACCAAATTAATGGGGCAGCCAGCACACTCACAATCAGCGCAAGTTGGTGGTAAGGGGCGCTGTAATGGTGGTATTTAAGGTGGTTTGATAGACCATGCCCTGGAGCCACTGGGGATTGCCTGGGCAATTGGAGGCCTCCAGTGCAAAAAACACTGCCTCTCAATGAACTCTGATCTGCCTGGAAGCCTGGAAAATAGAGGGAAGCTCCCCAATGTAAAGTTCCTGAAATCTGGCCATCTGAACAGTCTGGGAGCACTATTTGAATTTTTTCCCCCCAAAATGGTGGCCGGAACTGATCAATCTCCGTATGTGCCGTTATGACTGCTATATGCAGCTGATGGGTTCCTGGCAGTGTCGAAGCGAGGCTTGGCTGCCTAAGCGGCCCAGAATAGCTGCAACTGAGCCCAATTGCCTGCGGTGGGAGGATCCTCCCTTCCCTAGGAATCACACCCAAGCGGTGCCCAAAATGGCGGACACTAAAAATTCTGCCCTGCATGACCTGAAGAAGAAGCCACAAGGCTTTACAAGAAAGGCTTCTAAACCACTGAAAGATTCAGTGGTTTTAACTGCAGCGTTGATCTCGGCGCAAGGGAAGGGAAAAAACTGTAAAACCTGGGAGAATCCACGCTGTTCACTGTTGAGATTAAGAGCCAATCTTCACCACATCTTTCCTGGGCAAAGACTTTAGTTATGACTGGAGATTCCTGGTCGTAAGAGGAGAGGCGTGGCAAAGATTGATTGACTTAGTCTCCAAGGCAGAAAGACAAAAGCAACCCATGTGTGTTGATTGATTCTCCAATCGTCATGCTGGAGAATAAAATGGGGTATGAACATTTAAGCATGCTGTTTTAAACTCTGAATCTTCAATTGCACTAAGAAAATTAATAAACAAAAAAAAAGAAAAGAATTATGAAAAATGGCTAGGTGAAATCCTCAATTCAATCACCTTCAATTGCTCAATATACCAATTGAGTAATTCAAGCTGACATGTCTCTCTTCAGCAAATACCAGCATGTTCTGATTTTCCTGCTTTTAATTCTTCCATGCTGCCTGGAGTCACCTGTGTTAGATGACTGGCCATATATCTAATATATATCTAATATATATATAATAATATATATCAAATAAATAAATATCACAGGTAAACGAGAACATTTCTCACTTTTTTTTCATAAAAAAGTTTTATTGGTCAAAAATAAACAAATTTGTCGCTTACAATATGTAGAATTTTCAATTATCTTTAAAGATAAGAGGCGTTAGTCTTACCTGAACACGTCTTCTCAGCAGTGGATGACGGCATCCAGCGAATCAGGAAGTATGGGTAGACACTCTATCCTCATCTCTATAGACAGGGCTAAAACTGAGGTCACTTCCTGCTATTCCCAGCTTTTAGCGAGGTCGAAGCGAAGTCAATGGAAGTCCACTCCCAACGTCCTCAGTTTCACCTCGGACCAGCCGCCACCCGGGGTGCGGCTGGATGCCGTCATCCCCTGCTGAGAAGACGCGTTCAGGTAAGACCAATGCCTCTTTTCATTCATTTGCCTCTTCCTAGCAATTGGAATCGAGCTACTGAAAAAGTGAGAATTAATTAAAAGTTATGAATGTGTTGGAAGCAAAACTGGAATTTAGTGGAAAATCACAAGTCCTAATGTAGATATAGCTGAAGAATTACTTCCTTGGCAATTTAAAGATATTTAACGAGATAGCCACCTGTCCCTTATTATTAGGCTATTATTAAAAATATGATAGCCTTCTGAATTTTTCTGTCTCTGGTTTATTTGGGATTCTTGGTGTAGGGGAGACAAATTCCACTGAAGAAGAATGTTATCTGATCATATGTGTTGAATGTAGACTGAGTCAGGTCGAGACACATCATACATAAGTTTACTTTGGCTTTGGTTTAATGTGTTATAAAACCCAGTTCCAAAAAAAAGGAGAAGAAAATGTGTGGTTTTAGTATTTTTCAGATAATGGGTTTTATAAATGAAGACTTTAAATTTAAGTTGATATCACCGTTATACCATTATATAGTAAATGAAGTGTTAACAAAATCTGTTCAGATTAGCATATTTTACATGTATTTTGCTATTCAGTTTAAACATAATTCGGGACAGTGGTAGAAAAAATAACTTTAAACCTCTCCTGTCTAGAGAGTCTCTTTGGGAACTACCTTATTTTATAACCTACAAGTAACCTTCCTAAATGTTTGTATGGGATGCAACACAGAGTCTTTCTAACCTTAGGAAGAAAACTGCACAAGTTTGCAAGCATAAACTTCTGTGTTTCATTTAAGACTGGAAATCCCCTAAAAGAAAATGCAGCAAATTAAAAAAAATAAAAGATTTGTGGTTTAAATATTTTGTTGACTTCTTCTCTAGAGAGATAAAATGGGAACTGCTATGGAAACTATGGTAGCAAACAAACCTGAAAGACTTGAAATTTGACCTCAGTCTTTGGTGTTTGAATAAATACTGCTGAAAGCTTGTTGTGTTTCTTTAGCTCTGTTCTTCATCATCTTTGTTACTTATCCTAGATGTATCCTCAGACTCTCCTTGCCTCTTCCTTTTCCATTCCATCAACCAGACACCAGAACAGTTTTTGGAAGGCTGTATTTTTAGCATTAAACATGTCTGCCATCTGTTAGGGAAAAAAGGATGTCTTCTCCTAGACTATTCACTTTACCAATTAGATTCCTGCCTAAGAATCTGTTAAAGGTGGTGCCATTTGGGCAATTGATTTTGTAGTTCAGTAATATGTATATTCCTAGGGACAGGTGGCTCTGTGGCTAAGACACTGAGCTTCTCAATCAGGAAGGTCGGCAGTTCGGCGGTTTGAATCCCTAGGTCCCGTTACTTGTCCCAGCTTCTGCCAACCTAGCAGTTCGAAAGCATGTAAAAATGCAAGTAGAAAAATACGGGACCACCTTTGGTGGGAAGATAACAGTGTTCCGTGAGCCTTCGCCGTTTAGTCATGCCAGCTGCATGACCGCGGAGACGTCTTCGGATGGCACTCGCTCTTCGGCTTTGTAACGGCAATGAGCAGCACCCCCTAGAGCCGGAAACAACTAGCACATATGTGCGAGGGGAACCTTTACCTTTTTAATATGTATATTGCTAAATTATTGCAAGGGTTGAATTTTTTTTCTTAAGGTAAGGTTTTGAATAGTTATCTGTTATATTTGTATATTACAATCTCCAAATTCTCTCAGCATTTAACAAAGCTGGCAGCCCTGAAGATGCTCCCTGCACAGGGAACCCAGACAAATAATTAAAATATCCAAAGAAGTATACAGTCCTTGAAGATCAGGAACAGGCTGTAATAATAAAATAACATGGAGTATTAAAAACTTTAGCCAGTGTTATCTAAGTTATCCTTAAACAATCCAGAAATAAAGGGAAAAGAGTGGAGGCTAATCCAAGATCCTGAAGAGAATTTCTGAACAGTAGTTTCCATTACTAAGAAACAATATCTCTGAATTTCGGTTCACCTCGTTTCATGAAAGTGAGGCACTGGAAACACCTATTGGGCAGATTGATGCCATTTGAAAGTAAAGTCATTTGAAAGTCTATAGTTATAACTATCATTTTGAATTACAACCAGAAATATATTGATAGCCAAAACGGCATAATATCAAAGTAATATGATGATATGTATCATCAAGTAGGCCACCACATTTTGCACTAGTTGGCATTTCTTAATGGTCTTCAGGAAGCTCTGTGTGGAGATACAGCAGTAGTCCAATGAATAGGTGATGAAGGCATGAGTTTCTGTTTTTAAGATCCTCCTATTTTATATTGGGCCAAAAATAGCTGGGAATATTATATTCTACTTCATATAGCTTTTTATAACTACCAGTTGGTGCTTATGGCACATTACATTTAATTCTGGAGATATCAGATAGATGTTAGGACTAGTATGCATTGCCAAACCTTTTTATTAATTTATTTGGCCTTAAATTGTTTAAATTGATGGATCACATCTAGAGGCAGTGAATTCTGAATCAGAATTTTCAAAGTAACCTTAGATTAGTACAATACTGCATATAAAAGTGATATTTTATCAATTTAGTTCTTTTAGTTCAAGCATGTTTAGTGTTGAATATTTATTGTTTCTCTAATAACAATAAAGGATCACATATTTTGCTGTGTGTAATGTTTTATTCAGATGGTATACTTCTGGCATTTCAAGAAGCTGCCAATCATAGTTTCCCAGATGACTTAAAGTCAAGAGAACCTGTGAAGCATGTTCAGGTAATGCTAAGGGAAAAAGCAATATTGAAAATAATTTAGCTTATAATTTAGCTTAAAATGGCATTTCAATTGAGGATCTTTGCTCAAAATATCATCTCTGTTCTAATTTGCAGGTGTTCTGAATTTTTATGTAGTCATCAAATGGCTGTTTTTTAAAAAACAGTTTCTAAATCAGTGTACATCAGTCATTTGAAGAAATGCTTCTTAGACTACATCTTGGAAATTTGAAATTAGTCTACAAATAGCAACAATTGAAATTGTAAATACGCATTTATCCCATTCTTATATTATTCATTTGCTAGATATTTGTTTAAAAATACACACCAAGATGATGGGAATGACAGGATTTTGGTTTTAGTTCTATAAAATAATCAAATAAATAAATAAATAAAATACAAAGTTTTCTGATTTGCTAAAGAAGAAGGGATGTTTTAACTGGAATAGTCAATCTAATATTAAAACTGCTTATTAGAATAAACAATTAATTTCATACAAAGCTAATTCTAGGATACTGCATTTAGGAGAGGAGGAAAATTATTCCGTAAGAGTAATGACGGAGAAAAATATAGTGTGAAACTATGGACTTGACCCATTAAGAACTTGATATATATCAGGGGTCACATGTGAGACTTAGTTTTTGTTTGAGGGCCATTGTGTGATGGTCTGAGAGTAGAGGAATTACCATCAATCTCCCGCATAGTCAGATCATTTGCTGCTTTTCATGTTGCTGGTGCTGCCTCCCCCTTAAAGAAATAGGACCCACTTGATTGGTCTATCTCAGATACTAATGGACCCTGAAGTTCCAGAAGTAGCTTCGTGTTTTTTCCAGAGGATCTGATAGGGATTCAGCTGAGTCACTTGGTGCTGTCTGGAATGGGCATTGACTAAGGCCCTGGATCACATTCCTTCTGTGCAATCTCATTCTGCATTAATCCTGTGGTCACACGATCACCATTTGCAACCTTTGCTGCCAACAGTCACTGGGGGAGACAGCAGGAAGTAGTAATCACATGATCGTTGGATGCTGCAACCATGCGTGATTTGCCTAACAATGGCACCTGGGATTACCACTGTAGATCGGCACAGTTATGTAACACATATCTTACAACTGCCTCATTTAGTGATGTAGTTCCTGGTCCCAATTATCCTTGGTAAATGAGGACTACCTGTATATTTTTGAAAAGCATAAATTCAAGTGTTTAAGAAGGAGTTCTAATTCATACTACATCCTTCGAAAGCTCTTGCTTTCTTCCTGCTTCAGAATTTAAATCAATGTATTTCTTGATACAGAAGATAGGTATATATAGGCAGCATTTGCTTCTGAACTCGCATTGGAAGCTTGTCTTCCATTTTTGAACTAGAAGTTCAGTGAACTGAAAGTAAATTTTCTCATAAGGCCAGTGGTAACTGCCTGCAGAGATAGTGACCATGCTTGAGAATACAAGGTAAAATTCTCTCAGGTTATTTTTTAATGAATTTAACTACCTGACTGGCAAATTATTTTTGGAAATACTGTCATGGTATCTTTCCTTGCCAGTAATATACCTGACCAGTCAGGATTTTGCACATAGCAAAAATTAGTAGAGCAGTATTATATACACAAGATTACAATGTAGCAAATCAAAGACAGGCCTTCCTATATCATATGACTTTCTACTCAAAACGTATCATAATATTCAATTTTCTTCATAATGTTTCTATGTAATTGTTTAATTCCATATGGTATGCGTATGGCTTGCCGTGTAGAAATACTGTTTTAATTTCACAATTTAAGGATGCTCGTCTTTAAAAGCAAAACATCCATAACTTTGCTTTCTATCTATCTGAGATGATAGTTCTCAGTTTATGTCTATTTGTGCATTTTGTTTTTCCTTTGTCATTGCTTAGTATTATGGCTCAAGAATCTGTTTGGTTCTGCTAAATGTCTCTGAGTCAGAAGCATTTCCTTATTTATATTTACATGTGCAAGTTCATTTATGGGAATGAATGCAGGATACAGGGGAGGGGTGGGATCTTACTAGCGCCGCTGCCGGTTCGGGGTCGCACATGTGCACTGGAAAAACATGCGCCACTTTTCAGCCCCC
>JAOYMU010000001.1:124897628-124907647 GCA_025802295.1 Psammodynastes pulverulentus | reverse complement strand
CTTCCGCCGAGGTGGCGCTCAAATAGAGGTGGCGTTCAAATAGAGGTGGCGTTCAAATAGAGGTTTTACGGTAAGTGACATTCTGTGAATCCATGATCATTTCACTTCTCAGTATAGGTACTAGGAAATTGGTGTATGCATATAGCTGCAAATAATAAACTCAGCCTTCTAGGACACAAATCAAGATGAACAAGAAGTTAGATTTAAATTGGGAGGGAAACCCCAGAATTTAGCAGAGACAGCTGTATATGTAGTCTCTTAAGTCTCCCAATCTAGTCTAGCTACAGTAGTACTGCATCTGATCTACTCTCCTCCTCTTTCGAGATTGAAATTCTTCAAAAAATTGCTGAATGTCCTCTCGTTTAACAACCTGTTAATAAAAAGAAACAAAAACAGGACAGTAGTATAAATGTTAAAGTATAAAACATTTCACTGATGTTTGAAGAATAATTATCTTTAGATGTTTAAGAATGCACTAAAGTCAAATGCACCAATCTAACCAAAATAATAAATGTTCACACATGATACTAAAATTTTAAAGCCCTAAAAGAATCAGGGATGGGAAAACTTGTCAAATTTCCAGTACATTGTGTGATATTTAAATGATTTACTCAAATATATTCAATAGGATGCTACAATATAGAATTTTTGAACTTGAATCATTAAAAATTCAACTCTACTGTGTAACTTGGAACAGGACACATGATTTTTTCCTAAGTACCCTTCAAATTTAAATTTATCAATGTCGGTTAATTCAATTTTATTCAAAATTCTGTCTGTGAAATACACTTAAAATCACCTTTCTATCTTTTATATATAGTGATTTCATTTATATTAACATTCAAATTTATTTCCAGATCCACAACAACACAAAGATCAAACTAAGCAGAAAACTAAACTAATGAGAATGGAAGCCTTTTTACAATTTATATTTCCACCATTCCCTTTTTTGGAGTTCCAAGAAAATTTAGAAGCTCTGAGATTTTACAAGACTTCTGCCCCCCAGATACTTGAAGTATTTTATCAAAAAGACAAACAGCAGGTCTCTTTTAAAACAGTTAGCCTCAATGTTCCAATTCTGCTATCCTTATGTAAACACAGAATTAGAAAGTCAAAGACTTTGAATATCTTCTATAATCATAAGTTCACTTACCAAATGCAAATAGTACTTAATTGCTACAAAGTCTGTTACATTTGTTTCTAATTTGCAAATAAGTCTTCTGATTTTAGATTTAAATCTTTGTATACTTTCAGAATTATCTATGGCCAGTTGAGATAAGTTCAAGTTTATTTTCCCATTTTCAGACCACTGCTTTAACAGCTAGGCATATTCAAACCAAACTACCTGAATCAATCTAATTAGTAACAGCATTATATCAAACAGGATTGTAGAAAATTTCTAAAACTGGGCAGTTTGGTCAAGGTCATCTAAAATCTGACTGGTCTGTTTGAATTTCCCACTTTGGAAGCTACTCCAAGGCCCAGGAACATTTGCTCAATAATCTTTGGCTTCAAGCAGTTGGCAGAGAGTGAAGACCAGAAGGTGCTGTGGAGTTACAGAATCACCCTGTAAGAAACTGTTTCTGTGTTATTTTAATTAACAAGTGACCATTTTTTACTGTTCCCTATAGAAATCTTTATTGAAGTGTATTGAGTTGGAAATCTAATCTTTTTGCCTATCTTGGGACACATCCATGCTCTAGGTTAGGGGTAGTACATCACTGCTTGGCTCTTAAGGAGGAAAAGGGGGGAAACTGGAGAAAAAGTTTATCTAAAGAGCTTAAGACTCGCATGTTCCAGGTGATCATTATTAATATAAATTATATGGGGGTGTCAGTAGCATATTTACTTCTCAAATATGAAAAACGGCCCTAACAGTCTCACCTATCTTATACAGCTGAAAATCCATATATGCAGTCTGTCAAAGTGGCACAGGTAACAACTGCTATATTTTTGAATTATTCAAAGAATATTTTCATAATAGTATTAGATGATATTGTATACTTACTGTTCCTTCATTTGCAAATCTTCTCAAATAGTCTGTCAATTCTGTTTTCAAATCATTGTACTCTGAACCAAATAAAAAATGATTTTATTGCAGCTGTGTATTTATATTAGAGTTTTTTTTTATCCTTTGCAGCTTGTCAATCAGCTTTAAAGATGTCACACACACACCCAGTACTGCTTTAATTATACTACAGTTATACTGCTTCTCTATTTCCCTATATTTTTCATATTTAAAATATTTATGGTATGTGTCACATATATGGTATCATGTGTGTCACAATATAAGCCCAGGTTATTGGTTTATAAATAATAAAAAAAATCCATATTAAGGACACTTAGCTTATCTAATTTAAATATTTCTGATAGATTGCTGACAGTATTTACAGGGACAATCCTATAAATTCTTACTCAAGCATAAGACTCAGTAAAGTCAATGAAATTTTCTTCTGACTCAATAGCTTTAAGACAACATTCTAAGTTAGTTAACTACTATAAACAATGCTGTATGAGATTTTTGTGGGCTGATTTTTTCCAGCTTCCAAATTAATAAAAATGTTTTAGAGCATCAATTGAAAAAGTCCTCTCTCCCACTTCTATTTTCATACAGAAAGTGAGATCCCTTTCAGACTAGTTCTCTTTTATTATAATTACTTACCACAGATGAGTTCTACCTGCTGTACTCTATTCATACTGTTAAGCGTGTCCATTAAAGGATCTCTTCCATCTGCTTCTTGGTCATTTGTCCCTTTATTTTCATAAGCCAAGACAGTATCACATTCATCTGTTAGGAATGGGACTTCCATATCAGAATACATTTTCTGAAGAATAAAAAATTATTTTCACTGTACATGTGTTATCTATAAAATATTTCATGAATCCAAAATAGAAGAAAGCTACTTTCAAATTAATTTCTTTAAAAAGCAGCAATCGTACATGAGAGCATATCAATGCTTTTTAAAACAGTGTAAAAACAAAGTGAGATGGGGAGAAAAAATAGCTGTGACAAAGGAACCTAAGCAATTCAAAACAACTCCACCAACCTTATGAATGGAGAAACATACAAGTGTGGCTCTACAATAAATAAATTATAACAGAAAAGTCAAAAATCCTTACAAACAATACTTCCTCCTCCCACTTTTTCATAACATTTTATATAGGACAAATCTCTATGTAGATTTTCAAATAACAGAAAAAAAACACTCATATTATTCCAATATACTAATTATAAAGAAATACCCTACTGAGTATGAAATCTTTTAGAATGTTTCAATCTTTACTGCCAGATTTTTTTTATCTTCCAAAAAAGAAAACAATGAATTTAAGATGAACTGAGAGCCAGTTTGATCTAGTGTTAAGGTGCTGACCTAGACACCAGGAGATGGTGAGTTCTAGTTCCACCCAAGGCAGGGTTGTCAAACTCATGTCATCACGGCGGCATCACGTGACATAGCGGCACTTTTTCCCTTTGCTAAATCAGGCGTGGGCATGGCCAGCATGTGACAAATCTGGCGCACGAGCCAGGAGTCTGACAGCCCCGTCCTTAGGCATGAAAGCCAACTGGGTGACTTGGAACAATCACTCTCTCTCAGCCCAGCCCAGCCTACCTCACAGGTTGGTTCTTGCAGGGAAAATAGGAGGAAGAAAGAGGATTAGGTATGTTTGCCACTTTTGAGTTATTTATAAAAAATTATAAAGGTGGCATTTAAAAAAATCTTTTAAAAATGGTAGACATAAAATTATAAACATATACTAGCCTCTCCTCCTCAAGTAGAAACAGCCCCCCAGGGGAAAAATTGAAAGAGCAATCCCACCAGGAGATATGGTGGCACCGTAATTAGAATGATGTATTTCAGGCTAATTCTGCCACCTGCTAGTAGTTCAATTCTCATCGGCTCAAGGTTGATTCAGTCTTACATCCTTCTTAGATCGGTAAAATGAGGACCCAGATTGTTGGGGGCAATATGCTGGCTCTGTAAACTGCTTAAAGAGGGCTATAAGGCACTATGAAGTGGTATATAAGTCTAAGTGCTATTGTTATTTAAGTGTTGAAAAAAGAATAAATTCAACCAGAGCAACACAGAGCAACATACTATTGTTTCAGAAAAGAACTATAGATTCTTCTAGAACACATATAGATATGGCAATTTAAAAATGCATACCACACATTCTTTGCAGGTGCACAATTTGCTTCGCCAGTTGTGTGGCCAGAAGGTGGCTGTATTTTGCTTCAGGTTCTGCTTGGTTTGAAGTTCTTGCAGCTTGCACACCACTATTTCCTTCTTAACTGGCTGCAATAAAATAAAAGTTATCAATGTTATTCAATTTCCTTATTCTTTGCTTATTCCAGTCTGTTTAGTCCTCCAGATTTACTGTTTACAGTATAGTAGTATGCAGTTCTTCACTTGCACATTGATATAGCTGATTTCAGAAAGGCATATTCCATATCAGAAGAGTTTGGTAAATGCATTCAGCTAACTATGCTTAACAGAAATCTTCTCGTGGTTTTACGTAAGTTAAATACATGAAAATAAAACAAAAGAAAAAGATGATAATGTATGGGGTGGGATTTATAAACCCAAATGCTGTAGTTCTATTCATTTGCAAGCAGTATCGTGGATTTCTGTAAATTAGACTTTTTGGGGGTGGAGGATGCCTTCGAGTCAGTCTTGCCTCCTGGTGACTGACTGACCTAATCTTTGCAGTTTCCTTGGCAAGATTTGCCACTGCCTGCTTCTTAGGGCTGAGAGACTGGCTCAAAGTCACTCAGCCAGCTTCATGCCTAAGGCAGGATTAGTATTCAGGATCTCCTGGTTTTTAGTCCAATGCCTTAACTGCTACACTAAACTCTCATCAATTAGATTAGGCTGCATGACTCTACTTAGTACATATCGTGGCAATGATGCAGCCAGGAATATCATGAGCCCAGAATTACACCTTTTAATAATATGGCGCAAAACAAGAAGTACAGGACTTACCACTGAACATTCATTGCCAGAACTGGTAGACGGTTCATTAATTTGTATTATTTTATCTTCAGTCTTCATTTGACCTGTACTGTTTTCATTTTTGATTACTTCAGTTTCTTCAACATTCAGCACAGTTCCATTATCAACTGCAGCAATAACTTTGGTCACAGTTGGAACTACAAGAAATAGACATCTAGATCTATTAGAATGAATATAGTAGGTGCTATTTCTACCTCAATTAGCTAAAATATCTTTGCGTGATTAAATATCAATATAAACAATAAAACTAACATCACTAAAAAGGAAAATGTCACTATAACATGATCATTTATTTATATTCTATCTCCAAAAAAGTCATTTTAATAAAAGTATTGCAATTACAAATAATAATCCATAACTTTTAATGAAGTATATGCTACTGATTTTATATAGTGATGATTAAAAGTTTGTAAAACCTTTTGAATTTTCAGTATTGTATATCCAAATATTTGAACATCCAAATATATAGTTTTTTACCATTTTTCTCAATAAATCAATGGAGAACTTATTTAATTGGGCCCTCTTTATCTAGTTTTAGGACTTGTGCAACATAATCCATTATAAACTGCAGCAATAACTTTCACATTGGTTATATTTATATTATATTGATTATATCTATGCAGAAATATTGAAAAATCACAAGGGTTCACAAACTTTTAAGTATTGCTATATTTTATGCCCTGCTCCTAATGGAGAAAATACCCAGAATTCCAATGCTTTTGTGAAAAAATGTCTGTAAAAGTTACAAGTATGTCATGGTGGCAGGACAAATTTAATTATATAAAAATTTATATTCCATTAGTTCAATGTTATGTCCTCAAGTACTCGTATCATCTTCACTGGCATTTTGAAAAATAATGAAAATGGTGTTTTGTTCAATTACATCTGATTTTTTCATGCTTTGATATTTTAATAATTGTGTCCAATTTTTCAATACAATATACTTTTCCCCCAATGACAACTAAGCTATTGTAATGGACAACTACCTCACTTCTTCACCTTCTCATGTTTTATACAGTAATATTTAAGCTAAGTTTCCAAGTCATTCTCTTGCAATTCTAATGCCATCAAAATTGTCAAAACACAACTCATTAACTTTAAATATAATATTTGAATAAAATTTTAAATGTATCATTTAATAAACCTGTACCTAATATTTTACAACATGGTACTAGGTGACTATATTCAGAACCATCAGAAAGCAGTAAAACCTGTCGCAGCTGTGATCTAATATCACAGGGCCTTGGAAAAAAAGTATTCCTTCAGTAATATATAATTTGCTGAATTATAAAGACTGGGGACTATCTGTACAATTTTTATGCACAGGTTACCACTGCTGGACCACATTAGAGAAGCACAAATGCTTATCTTTATTTTCTTCCAACAATCCAATCATCAGTTATGCAAACGTTGCTCAAGTAAGAAATGTACTCATAGTCATGTAAAAAGGAAGCACACATACAGAAAACAATTACTTCAAGTTATTGCTGCTACAGGTGATTCTACAAGTTATTGAATCAGGATACTTAAGTTTTTTACACATAGCTTCTCCATTGTGGCTTTCTTTTTGTAAAATAAATGATGACATGATGTAATATATCATGTGTTCTTATTTATCTGAGGCTATATTTACCTACTTTTAAGAACTGCTAAGGATCAGATGATTTTTATTATGTCCTGATATGTAAAACCACAGAATTCAGAGGGTGCACTTTCTTTTTCACGTGACTATAGATGCCATTAAAGGGACGTGGTGGCTCAGTGGAGAAAATGCTGAGCTTATCAATCAGCAAGGTTGGCAGTTTGGCAGTTCAAATCCCTAGCGCCGCGTAACGGAGTGAGCTCCCATTACTAGTCCCAGCTTCTGCCAACCTAGCAGTTCGAAAACATGTAAAAATGCAAGTAGAAAAATAGGGACCACTTTGGTAGGAAGGTAACAGCGTTCCATGCTTCTTTGGCATTTAGTCATGCTAGCCACATGACCACCGAGACATCTTCGGACAACACTGGCTCTTCGGCTTTATAACGGAGATGAGCACCGCCCCCCAGAGGCGGAAACAACTAGCACGTATGTGCAAGGGGAACCTTTACCTTTATAGATGCCATTAGGTGAGAATATAATCTCTTACAAGTTTGTTTCTCCCTAACCATAAACTTAAAATTAAAAGAAAAATAAAAAAGTACAGAAGATAAGGTAGAAGTTTGAGCAAAATATTTGCCAGCTGAATACAGTTTCTTGATATTTGCCCCATTTCAATCCCCAATAAGCAGCTGACTAACAGGTCAGATTTAACTTTCAGGATAGAATTCTTTTCCATGCAGGCATGTTTTGTATTAAAATTCTAGACTGCATATCATAAAACACTTAAGATATTTAATCCCAAACAATGCATTAAATTAATAAAATATCACATACATGTTTCACTCATGCCAATTAAATTACAGCATCTAATCAAAAAGCTTCCATTTCACTGAGTTGTGATACTTGGTCAAGATTAAACATTAGTTCAACAACAATTGTTATTTTTCCTCACCTGCTAACTGTGAGGCATATGCCCACAAGAAAGGGCAATGATCCATGCAAGACTGACAGACCATTTCATGAAAATCCCCACTATCTGGAGGGACAACACCAAGATGCTGAGGAAAATGGAAATGCAGAACAATTGGGTATTACTGATAAACAGGACTCTTCATTAAAATTAGAACAATGGATCTAATATCACAGAATTAGAGCTCTTGTTTTTCCTCTTTAACTTTTTATAGTCCATGCAGTGTATATAGAATGAACTACAGACACTTGCTGAAATATTAGCTTTATTTTCAAAACTATCATTCCTTGAAAGGGCTGTAGTTCACTATTATTAAAATTTTTCTCAAACGAAAAGATTTCAGCCCCCAAATTGTTTTTAACACAGATATAAGGACAGCATGTATGGATTGGAAATTCTGAATTCACTTATTTAAGGATCTATGCAACTATTCTCAAAAGATTCGACTGCAATAAAAATCTGATTTTTACACATGTCCAATTCTTTCCATTTATGAAACAATCTTATTACATTTGCTTACCCTTCCATGAAACCAATCTTCACAAACTATGCACTGGATCATTTCATCTGGAATCTGAAGATAGAGTCATAGTACTATATTACAAAATATACTATTACTTTAACCTTTCAGAAAGGGGTTTTTGAAATTACAGAGAACATGTAATGCTACTATCAGTTTAGCTTGAGCTGGCATTCTCATCTATAATTATCTATACTGTCAACACATTGCTACATTCAGTTCAAAAGGGTTTTATACCATCAAAGCTCCATGTCACTGAAAAAATATTCATTCCATTTTTAACTTTCAACACTGAAAAAGTGAATGAGGAGCAAACTGAACTCACCAGAAAAAAAAAATCTCTAATGACTGTTTCTAACCTTGTGAATACTTGCACTTATATTGTTTTGAAATGTATTTAGAACACTCTAAAATTTTAAAATAATTTTTCACGGTTACACAGATCGGGAAGAAGACATTCTTTTCTATAACACATGCAACTGATTCAATATTCCTGGGACAAAGTACACATAACAGACATTCAAACCACTGTGTGATCAACTTAATGAAAATAATGAGATAATGCCTTTTTTTAGTATAGCCTTAGAAGTATATTTTAAGATAAGCTAGCCTCCTGGATCTAATTTGTCTAAGAATGGCTTATTTCTAATATCCAAAACATAAAATACAGTGGTCTTCTCTTATTTTTCAATTGTACATGTACAATTCCTGTTTTTCATTTGAAAAAGAAAAGATAAATTTATTACATCTTATGAACTGCATTTGCACAAAATGCATTTGCATCTTTTATATATTACATTACAATTTACCTCATCATCAGGGTCTGGGTAAGGTCTTTTACAAACACAATATAATCCATAGAAATTATCATTATATTTATTTGCTGGATTCACTGTTGCCTTTTCCTAAAAAAAAATGCAAGACAGTGCCTTAATTAGAAGATAAATCAAAAAGAAATTATATAAAAAGCACTTTACTCTGTGTATCTTACTTCAATCATCACAGAAAAAGTCAATAATGCTTATCAACTGTCCTTAATGAAGGCAGATTCAAATACTATATAAAATAAAATTAGGTCTGCCAATTAAAGTTAGCAGGCACTCCTGCCTTTACTATTTTTATAAATAGCTCAAGGTTACCTTCCTTTTCTTATTTTCTCCACAATAACAACCCTGTGAGGTGAGGTGAGCTGAGAGAGATGCTTGCCCAAAGTTAACTGTAGTATGTATTAAGAAGAACATGCAGCAACTTTTTGAATTTGCTTTCATTTAATATTTTACTAGGTTGATATGCTGCTGTGATTGTCATTTGACTGAGTGGTTTACAATTCTACCACAAGTAAACATGTTTAAACAACAAAGCAAGGGGCCAAACAATATTACATAATGTATTATTCCTATGCAGTTGACTCATAAAAAGGTAAAGGTTCCCTTTGCACATATGTACTACTCATTCCCGACTCTAGGGGGGGCGATGCTCATCTCCGTTTCAAAGCCGAAGAGCCAGCGCTGTCCGAAGATGTTTCCATGGTCACGTGACTGGCATGACTAAACACCAAAGGCGTACAGAACGCTGTTACCTTCCCACCAAAGGTAGTCCCTATTTTTCTACTTGCATTTTTTATATGCTTTCGAACTGCTAGGTTGGTAGAAGCTGGGACAAGTAATGGAAGCTTATAATTTATACTGTTACGTAGGAAGAAACCTGAAATCAACTCCCTCTAAAAGGCCTGTTGAAATAACCATGGTTTTATTGACTTCCAGTAATGTAAGGCAAGGCAATTCTCTAGAGGATTTATTCCAGAGAGAGAAAAAAAAAGTTCTGCCTCTGAGAATCCTATAGTTCACTGTTCCCCAATCCCCGGGCCGCGGACCGGTACCGGTCCGTGGATCAAACGGTACCGGGCCGCCCGAGGAACTTTAAATAATTTCACTG